>VXBR01006874.1:1037462-1078226 GCA_013400215.1 Cisticola juncidis
AAAAAAAAAGAAAATCAGTTAGGCTCCAAACAGAGAGTTGTGCTGTGAGTCTGAGGCAGGCCCTCTAGCAGCAAGATTATGTGATTATTTCTGGATGCCGCAGTCATGTGGCTGCACAGCAAAGCTTTTGTCGGAAACATGACACAATCCCACCGCGCTCAAACTGCTGGCAGCACTCGGCCCAGTGCATTCCCTGAAACACACCCACAGCCACAGGAGAGACACAACAGCCTCCAGTGCTGCGGCCTCAGCTCATCAGGGAGCTTTCATTCCCTGTTGCACTAAATCTAGAGGCTCCTCTCTCATTTTATACTGGGCATCACTTCATGATTATCTGCCCCCAAAGGCATCTGCCTGGGTATTGCATTTACTCAGTGTCTTCTACTAGACAGGTATGTTTTTCAAACATTGTCATAGAATCTTTCACTGCACTTTTCAGACAAACACAAGACTTGCTACAAATATTTCACTGTATTACATCTCAAAAACCAACCCAATGTTCAGCTTTATTTAACTAATTCTGCCTCTCAAGCTCAACAGTTAAAGGATGTATGAAATACTAGCCTCTAGGTAGGACAACCTCTATAAAAACTGAGTACAAAATGAAGTACCTTAGATGTTAAATAACAAAATATTTTTATAATAGAACAGACTGGAAATTCACATATTTACCTCCTATCACATGATTCATCATTAGTTTGCTTTTAGCTATAAATATGACATGCTCACTGCCAGGTACATGGAGTACTGGAAAAGACAATGTAATTACCTGACTTCAGGATAATAGGCATTTGACCATTAAAAAAATGTTGTAATTCAATACTTGCATGGGGTATTTTTGCAGCAGTTAAGCAGAAATACTCCAGAATACCTGGGAAAGAAACTCCTATTCTCAGATTCAATCAACTCATTTAACCACTTCAGGAGTGAGCTTTCCTTTGTCTGTGAACACAGCTTACTCATTTGCTGTGGGACTTAAGGCAATCCAAGGGCACAGTTCAATCACAGCCACTACAGCCCTACTACAAGAAAGTTCCTCAGTTCTGGTTGTACACCCACCAGTGGGGCTATGAGCTGGAAGTGGAGTGGAGGAATCAGTGGGGATTTACAAACTGTACTTCTAACACACAACTTATATTCCAGCCTTTGCCAATTCTTGCAATAAAGGTTTGTCATATTGGCAAGATATGTTCTTTGCCCTGTTTCTGTGTGCCAAATTGAAGGGCATACACTGCACCAGCTCAACTCTTTCCCTGAAAATCTCCCTAAACTTTTTGCAAGTTTTTTTTTCTGATATTTGTTAAAATGGCAAGGTGTGTGATTTTATTCCATCACAGACAACATCCCCAGGACATCAAGGCTTTGCTGGTGTACCTGGCTGAACTCACTGCTTGTCTGCATGCAGAAGCTCAGAATAGCACAGGAGGTGAGGCAGAGTTTAATGCACACTCCACTACAGCTGAACACAGCAGCAGCAATTCAGTTTTTTTCCTTGGGAACACACTAATTGAGCCAAGCTGTAACACGCAATTCATTAATGATTTCAAAAGTTAAAACCTCTCAAGTTAAAAATATGCAACAAAAAGCATCTTATTATTTTGACCTGTTTACAATAAAACACAAAGTAAATCGACTCATGCAGTTTGCAGAAATGCTTTTTTCCCAGTAAGCTGAAATAATACTTGAAAGGGGAAGAGAAAAAAACAGGTAGGATGAAAACCAAGACTGCTGCATTTTGAGAGAAGTGACCACATTTATTGACGTACCGTTAAATATAAAGGTTTCCTTAACATTTTTAGGATAGACTGTGTTCTTGAATCTAGAATTTTTCATATGCTTTGCCACATTACCTTAATTCCCACATTATCTTAATTCTTACACTTTCTGAGATTTTTCTCCCACTATAATTACATAGCAAAGTAAAGCTTCTTTCTATCACTTTCTTACTTGCTGCTAGTACCTTCCTAAGGTGTCAAATAGAGTTTAGGTATTTATTGTGCATTTCAAAGGCTTTCAACTTAGAGTACAACATCCAAATCCACTGACATGACATTCTGTAAAACTCATTTTGAACTGAAATACAAATCTGAAGATACAGTGTCTCAAAGCAGGTCACCATGGAGTCTCAGGCAGAACTCTCTGGAGAGAGGGAGAACTAATGCTCACTGATGGCATAAATACCATTTTGGAAGAGAAAGACAAAGAGCAGGTGGGACAATCTACTGGACAATTTAAACTATTTTTTGGGGCTGGTTATTAAGATTCTTCTCAGCATCCTAAGGTGCTCTCATTATACACACCTTGAAAAAAAATTTACAGCATTAATAAATCTGCCAGAGATTACAGATGGAGAAGTGAATTTTTTTATCAAGATGTAAAAGGTATCGATGGTAAACAGCTGAAACAGATGAAAAATGTTTATGGTGTTGTTTAGCTATTATGGACTCATTTGATGAGCAGATCAGTTCTGCAGGACTCTCAGCCCTTCCCACAGCTCATCACAACCCTGTAACTGCTCTGTTTGCCAACCAGTAACAGTTGAAAACTAAACCAACTAAGTTTATATCAGACTTCCTTTTCTCAATTTCAATAATTTCTCTTTGACTTTGCTTCTGCTAGATTAATTCAGCTATTTAATTCCTGGACTTCATGGCTATAGAATTGCACTTCCATCTTGTAAACATACAGTTTTAACATCATTGAGTGTCTCTAATTATGCTGATATGTAGCAATATGATACAAGTTTCCCAAGTAAAAACTGATGAAGCTGCATCTGGTTCATTTTAAAGGGAATTTGAACAGAACATGAAAATGTATCAAGTCTCCTATTTATCTCAGGTGTTAAGATATTGAATGAGGATGAACTGCATTCTGCATTAGACATTTATCTGATGACCTAGTAATTTTATTTACTGTTAAACCTGCTCACCAACTTTAACTTTTAATTTTTCCCATAATAAAGTAGGTTTGATACATGTTTATAGCTCAATGCATTTGCTTACCCATGCAGAAAAAAAGCTCTGCAGTCAGATTATATCAATTTGTTCACAAGACAAAGTCTGTAATTAATAATTCCCTACACTGACCAGTCAATACAGCCATCTTCCATTCTGTAACTGTCACTCTGTAAATACAGATTTAATGCTGTAAAGACACATAATTTTAAAGAAATGAACTCCAAATCCTCGAGCACAGTCTCTTCAATAGTTTGTTTACTCATTCAGCTGAGCACAAAACAGTCTGACAGTCACCAAGTGACATCTGCTCACTACATAAACCCTTTCAAAAAGCAACAGGAGATACCACTAGCATCAACTTCCTCTGAAGAAACCAAAACAAACTGAAACCTAACGAACAAGCCTCACTTCATTGTTTTCTTTCCAGAGAACTTAATTTAAAAGCCTGTCTTACACCTTCAACACCACCACCTGATCAGGGCTGGGGAGCACCAAACAAGTCATCACCCACACTGGCTTCTATGCCATGCATCCTAACCAGCTACACAAAGCATATTTTAGGTGTGCTTAAATATCCTTTATCTTGCAACTTTCCTGGTAAATCCCTGCCTCGGAGCAGCAGGCTACATGATCTTACTTCATAGAACAGGTCTGGCCTCCCATTCATCCTCAATTTGCTTTTTGAGCCTATTCAGTGCTAGTCCAGTGAAGGATTTGAAGTTCAGACAGCTGCTGAACACCCACCTGGCTTCAACCCACGACCCTCTCCCACAGGATGAGGTGCAGAAGAGAAGGAAGGTACAAAGAGCCATGGATCAAGATGATGACAGTTTATTAACAGCATAAAGGAAAACATTCACTACTCTGAAGAGATGTCCAGCAGCTTCCTGGGAAGAGGAATCTCGGCACATCTAACACTAACCTGTGAAGACAAGTATCTAAGATGATATCATAGCCAGAAACATCTTCCTTGCTCCTCTCTTCCCGGAGTTTTCACTAGTGAGCACAGCATCACAGGCATGGCATACAACACCCCTTTGGTCAGCTGAGGTCAGCTGCCCGGGCTGTGTCTCCTCACAACCTCGTGGCCAGCACTGTTTTAGCCACTGGTGTGAGACACAGCCCCACAACTGCTATGCAGACAGAAAACTTTGTAATACCACCCCAGCCAGACCCAGCACAGTGCTATTACTACATTTCTCTGAGATTCCCACTGTAAGACTTCTTTCTTCAGTCCCAGGATCCTGGCTACAAAATGACTTCCCATTACTATCCTGAAAAACGAAAGAACAGGATGGGGACCTTTAAAAGGGTCTCCCCATCTTTACAGGCATTTTCAGACAAATTTTAACACGTTCATTGTGCATAACTTTCTTAGCTAGAAATCAGTGAGATTCTTGAAGTCACTTCATGTGACATCTGCCCACCACAGATCAGAGGACCCTGAATGGCAGAGGCAGGTATGAGACAAAAAGGCTCACAGGAGTGACCTATGACTTGCAATAGGAAGGGTTTCTTCTGTTTGAGGAGTTGTTGCTTGGTTAGCTTAAAAAAAAACCCCACAAAACCATACAGCAAACTCATCACAAGATATGTAGGTATTACTAGGCAGAAAGCAGAAGAGAACAAATGCCTTTTTTCTGATTTCCCTTTTTTTAATCCTAATGGCTTCTTCCTTGGGCAGCAAGGGTATCCCAAATACGTATTGATCTGGTTGCCCTGGTGCTCACTAGTGCTGCACTCAAAATGCTGCAAAGTTTGCACAAGTATTTCTTGGCTGGAGGAGATAAATATTTGACAGTTGGATGCACAGTCAGTCTTACTCGGATCAGCACAGGTTACTCAAAACCATTTTGTTATTCATATTCAATTACCCTGAATTCAGTTACTGTCTCTAAGGACCTGTTGAATAGAAGACACTCTTAACCTGTGTTCAGTACTGAAGCCATGTGTTAATGCTTGCTTCATGAGAGAAGGAATGCAGAGAATCAACCATCTGTAACATTCAAATTCAGAGTTTTGCATATATTTTAAAGAGTCACCTTATTGTGACTGCCTCCATAAGTTAATAGAAAAAAATTAAAAATAAAATTTGGAAGACTTCAGGCACCATGTAAGATCAGAATTAATGAACATTTTACTACAAATCTGGGAGAGATTCAAATTTCGAATGAATCACAGTGTCTATTGCTAATATTCAAGTTAAAGCACCATACTTACATTCAAGATTTTGCAATCAGGTGCCATATAGCGAATTTCCAGGATTTTTAATTTAAGTGGATTTGAAGAGAATTCTTCAATCCAAACTGACAATTACCTGCTACACAAACTAACCAACTTCAGGCAGGTTTCATTATGATGGACACTAAAGGTGATGAACAAGCAGAGGCTCCTGCTTTTTTATAATGTACCTTTGCATCTTTTGTTTTCTTCCACAGAACTGTGAAACCCCACAGAAGACAAACTGTAAGATGACAGGACATCACTCTAAATAAACTTTGTCAGGATGCTTTTTCTTTGTTAAACTCTGCTTAGCTAATGACAACCTATTCCCCACCATTTCTTCCTTAAGTCATTACCATAATAAAACTCGGTGACATTTAGCACCAAGGAAACCCATCTGCTAATACATGGACAGCTAGTATCTTTGACAGCCTAATTTTGATCAAGGACAGGAGAAGAAATGATCTCTTGCTAACACTACATCTACCACAAAAGAGATCAGCCTGTGCTTTTCATTATTCTACACGGACTACATTTGGAAAGGAAAATGTACTGCTGCATTAATACATCTCACTGTGCAAAACATCGTTTGCAATTGTACAAGTTTGAAGGCAGAAAGAAGTACATAAGGGAAAGGGATTTCTTTAGGGAAATCAGGAAATGACTGAAGGATGACTCAAACTGATGAAATCAGACTTGTTATTTTCTTCTTAGGTATAAATTAGATTTGTAACTTTCTTCTTGGGTATAAATTAGAACAGACAATTCAAATTGCAATGTATGTTTAAATATCTGGAAGAGATGAAGATACACACTGCAGTCTGTAACAACTGGTCATCATCCTAGCACTGTATGTTTACAAACTCCAAAGGCACTATAAAGGTTACAGTAGAAAAGAAATCTTCACAGAAGTGATAGCAAACCCCAGAGCTGAGTTTGTATATACCAAGATAAGAGCTATGTAAATTCCATATGGTTCTATAGAGAAAACAAAAAAACATATTTAGAAGTGACGGAAAATAGAAGTATTGCACTTTTTGTCACACTGCTACCACAGGAGGCTGAGCACCCCCATCCTGCTTAACCCACCTCTGGGGTAGGGGCAGTGCCAAGCTCCTCTTCATATCCACTCAGTATCCTGTGACTCCCACAAGAACATCACATGCATTAAGAACAAAACAAAACAAAAGAATACCAAAATAAAACCACCAAAAAAAAAACAACCCTCATAAAACACCAGCAAATCTAGCAAACACAAAAGGATGAAAGATTTCACATCTCCCTCCTCAGCTCCATGTATAGATCCCTGAGCATATCTACAAGGAACATGTTAACTGAATAAATTTGTTCATGTTACCATAGATTTTAGAATAGTTATGATTTAGGCAGCAAGATTTTCTTTCCCCTCATGCATCAATACCATTACTATACTTCAATTACAAAATTATCTGCAGCTCATTTTCAAGGTATCAAGTAGTCAGTATTTGAAAATACTGACCTAAGTCTTGGTTATATTGAAACAGGAATAAATAACATACTATAAAGAATATAGTCATACAGAAAGAGGCTATTTCAGTGCAAGTATGTGATTAACAGCTTATTTTGTTTGCAGGCTACTGTATCCTGTGGCCTCTGCATAAGCTGCTGCTGAACTTCCAGGTCACCCCTTAGTAAGTTTAACCTTGCATTTCAATGCACTGTGCCAGAACTCACAACGAGGCAAGCAAAAATACTGTGCTGGTTTATAAATCAGTTCTTCATGGACAACAGTAGCAATAAAAGCCCACTAAGAAAACTGATGTGAGGATAAATGCATTTTAAAAAGCCCAAACACCTTTAAATCCCCTTTAAAGGGACCATAGACAACACAAATTCGTATTACTCAGTTTAGTTCAACTTCAGGATCATCCTTCATGCCTATTCACAAGGAAAAAAACTAAATAAAGAACAGTTGAGCTCTCTTCTGTCTTCTTTTCTTATGGCCTCAGTAGATACTAAAGAACACAAAGCCCATTTACACAAAATCCCTATACCTCTTTTCACAGAAAAAAACGTAAGAGAAAGGGTAACTGCAGAAAATATGATGTATTCAGGTAGCATACAGAAAGGAATAAAAACAAAACCAAACTAACTTCTGAAGAAAGTATTTTCTCTTCTCTTGGAGCCTCTGTGCTTACATTTGCTTAAACGCTCTGGTCCTTTTTCAGTCTTGACAAGAGACTCGTTTTAGTGACTGACACTTCACAAAACACCCCCAGAATAAAGGATATGTATCAGGATGGTAAATGTCATTACAGTAAAATAGAAGGATGAGAGAGAAAACAGGAAAATATTTCTAGCCAATTTAGGTACTGATTGTTCAAGTGAAATTTTCCATTCTTTAAGTCACCAACTGTTTCAAATTCATCCTTAGATATCTTACTCCATCTCTCACACAATAGGTGCTCTCGATTAGGAAAATACAAAAAGTTAAGAAGAAATTTAGTATCCTTAGTGCTCTCAAAATATTTTGATATCAAACTAAAAAAAAAAAAAAAAAAAAAAAAAAAAAAAAAAAAAAAAAAAAAAAAAAAAAAACCACCCCAAAACACACTGTCCTATTTGGAATTTCCTTCAGTCCAGTAATAACCAGAGTTCTTACTACCAATTTGAAATTATCCTTATGCCAGTATGGTACAGAACAGTAGACCTGAGCAATTTTTAAACAAATATACTCCAGGCTTGTATTTCCAAAGTTATAATTACATGAAACACTGACAATTTTTAAGACTGACATCACTGTCAGACTTGATTTATATTCCAGAATTCTCCTAGTCGTTATGGACATGCAAATAATTTTACTTATTCAAGTATGTACATTAATCTGGAATTGTGTGAATTAGGCATAGGGAATATATGACAATCACTTGCAGGTTCAAAACAAGACTACTCAACGCTGTTGCTCCACTTTATGATGTCTGTAAGACACATGTTCCTCACTGAAGAATTAAATATTCTCCTGTCTCATCTTCTTACATAATTATCAGATAATAATTACTGGAGTTTATTAGAATTTGGAGCTTTTTTTAATGTACTTTTAAACTAGCAAATGCTGACACTGATTTTCTTTTTGTGCATGTTCTCACTGAATAGCATGTCAAATATGCCATTTGAGCTTTTAAATTTTTAGCCTTACAGTTTAAATTACTGGCCTTCAAAAGCCTCCATGTGGATTTATAAGTGCTGTCTGAAGAATTCACTTGAGCAGCTTTAAAATACTCAGAAGGAGACAGCACAACATCTGTCCCTGACAAGCTGCTGAAAACCAGGCAGGAAGCCAAGCACTCCCCAAAGTTCCAGCCCAGCAAAATCAGACAGTCTTGAACAGCTGCAAAGCAAGAACTGCTTTTAACATTAAATCAAAGAAATCAAAGCTTGTGATAAACATTCAGCAGTTGTTCCTTGAAGTTAACCAAAGAAATGAGAGGTGCAGCTTAACTGGCCCGTATCAACATATTACAGCTTATTACTATTTTACTGATGAAGTTGTTTGTGTCTTTTAAAATTACATTAGATTTAAAATACACGGTAGGCTTCATTGCTTTGCAAAACTAAACAAATGCCCCTCTGAGGACTTTACTATGCAAATTTGCAGGAGAAATTGAGTGACCAGAAAAGTAGAAGAACATCACAAAGTAGCCTTAGGATGCTTTTGTTCATTAGGTTCTGAGCCTTCCCATAGATTTCAACTGTCTTTTAGGGCTTTGTTTTGCTTTAAAGGAAACAAGAATAAAAACTGTAACAATGAAAACTAGAGAACAGACCTAGTGAAAAATGCTTGTAAGGTCAAATGGAGATAAGCAGAGGTCCAAAGAGGTGAAAAAAAGAAAAGTACTGGTAACTCTGAAAGTGGAATTCTAAAAGGAAACTCTAAGAGATGCTTAACTCCTGGTGAAAGCAGAAAGATATAAATGAACAAACAAGAAAATCAGTCTGTTTTATTACTTAAAAGAATGTCAATGTTTCAAGAAGAGAATAAAAGCATCAACTCTTTCAAGATCACTAAGAAAATTCAAAAGGTTTTTTCAAGCAACAAGTAACATGGGTTTGAACACGTTGCATTAAAAAAAACCTTAATGAATGAATTCTTGAGCTACAAAATAAATCTTGAGCTAAGTTTCACCTAAACACATGCAGTTCTATGTTTTGAGTCCCTCATAAGTGTTCATCTACACACTTTTTCTTCTGTATAATAGATTTATCTACATTTTTTGGTTTTCTGCCTTCTTCCAGAAGGCTACCAGATCGTGCAGGACTGAAGTTCAAGAGAAAAAAAATTAAGTCACAAAATCTTCAACTGCCCCTTGGTTTTATGTATCATGTATTAGGCAGTACAACATTCAAGGGATGATGCACAGGCAAGGCTCAGTCCCTGGGATTCCTGGGAGCTGCTGCAGTGCAGGTGAGCTTGCTGCAGGTCAGATGGGCTGGAGATGGCTGGCACCACACAGGGCCAGCAAGAACAGCCCAGCCGAACAGGAGTGCAAAGCAGAAACCACATCCAAAGTACAGGACATGGGTAAACTGCAAATCTACAAACCTGAGTCTGTGGAAGAAGCTCTCTCTGGGAAGAGCAGAGGGAGGAACTGAAGACCCCTGGGCTGCTGACAAGTGCAGTGAAGAGGTCTGGCAATTTTAATTACTAGAACCACATAATAAAGTACTTTTCAGACACACATTCTGACTTTCTATTTACTTCCTGGTGCTTTCCAAGCACTGACAGATCCCTGTCCCATTACTTGCCCATGCTGTAGTAATAGGGTGAAGTGAGGTTTTCAAAGTGGTGCCTCCAAAATGCAAATGCCTAGTGACAGGCAGCATGCTCACAAGGAACCTGTATGCAATAATTACCTTTCCTGTCAGTCTAAACCAAGTCAAGCATCATCCTTCAAAAATCATACAAGCCCACCAACTTTTGTTGCTCTTTTTTGTTCTTGTTACTTTTTTCAAAAATTATGTGATACCTAAAAGGCTGTTTCATTGTTCTAAATATACTTCCTTGGTTTTATTTTCATCATGAAAGTTTGTGATTGAAAATTTCATACCCACTTGTCTGGGTATTTGAGTAAATGAAAACTAGCTACATTTTACTCTACACCATTTAAAATATACAAGGAGAGGCTTGTCCGAGCTTACTGACAGCTTGAAGAAAAGTAGAATTACTAGATAATCAGATGGACACAGGAATGATTTCACACTAAATGTAAGAATCATCTCATTTAACTTGTGGCTGCTGTGCAATGATGTCCTGGAGAATAACTCTCTGAATATTATTCACCTTCAAGTCAAATTATTTGTCTTAGAGTGCCCTGGGAAACAACACAGCCCTGAAATGCCACAGTGAAAATAAAAACAGCATCCATAGCTTTCCCTTTAATATGGCAGATATTGACAAACTAATTTTTTCCATTATTCTTCACAGGTTTGTACTTAATCTATTTTTTTAACTTCAGTTGCTCTAGGAACCAGGCCTACACCAATGCTGAGAAAGAACTGAAGTCACAACAGGCAGCCTTCAATGCCGCTCAGAGAAAATACAAGCTAAAATATTCTTTAAAATATCCCAGAATAAATACCAGAAGCTTATTTGGTAAAGGTTTAAATAGCACATTTTCCTCCACTGGCAGCTACAACACAGTGTGATACTCCAACTGTATATACAGTGTAGAAGTTATGACATTTTTTTCACTTGGCTCTAACTAATATAACAATTAACATGATTTTAGAAGTTGCTTTAGAAAGTTGCAATTAAACTAGTCACACACCATACTAAAGCAACGTAACTGAAATATTAAACTCCACCAAACCAGTGAATTTCCCAAATAATAACTCATCTAAGATTAGAAAAGGGGACTTTTTCTCCAGCTTATCTTGCTGCTGGTTTTAGAAATTCTGTATTAAATTTCCAGGGACTGGTAGAAGGAGTGGCTGAGCGAGTAAACAGAAACCACAGAAATATTTGGAAGACATTTCTCATGCCAAAACACAGGCACTAGGAATAAGAACACTTGGGATCAGTGGTCTGCAGTGTACACAAAGAGCTCACTCACATTTAGCTGATGTGCTTAGCTACCTTAAGGTTTAGGTTGTATGAGTAAAATGCTGAAGGGAACTTATGACTTGTTTATTTATCCATCAGAAGATCTAAACTCTTGTTCCATGCATGAAACATTATGAGTAACCATCACCATCTATCATCAGCCTGAGCCTCCAAAACTTGGTACAAATCAATATACTGGCAGAACTGCAAAGCAGGCTGGTTCTTTTGAAACAGCATTAAACACAATTTCTTGGGCTTGGAAAAGTGTGGCTTCTACGAACTGCATTATGGTGGTATCTTAAAACCAGTCTTACCAGTATGATGCAAGATGATACAGAACCTTATTTTTCCAAAGGGAAAAAACCCAAAACCAAAAAAACTCACAAATACAAAACCTGAGAAATATTTATAGCTAGACTAAGGGAGATGAAAAGATAAAGTTCCTACTCAGACACCTGGACTTCGTAAGTATTTTGTGTTTATTTGTTTAAAGATGGGGAAATAAGCAAGGTCTCTTCGTATTCCAAAGCTCTACCAGCAGCTGCTGCATTCCCTTTGCCCTGAGCTTCACCCAGGTGATGTTTCAAAACTCTGGTTATGAAAACATGGAATAAATTCCTTCTCCCAGCTGGCAGTACATGTTCCCATCTCTCACCTCTCCAGGATGTCCTTTTCTCTCCCACCTTAGCATCCACCTCAACACCGCTGTGCATTCATCTGAACTTTCTGAATATTTAGAGTGAGAAAGAGCTTTAGGATTTTCACATATAAACAGGGGAACAAGATATGCCTAGCATGCTAATTAATCCCAGAAGCAGTTTAGCTACAGCCAAGGTTTTTATTAGACTGCAGGAGTAAAAAAACCAACAAGGAGTTCTTGTCAGGGAGCAGCAGGGAGGAAAGCAAAGAACACAAGCTGGGTATTACTGTCCAGCTGCAGAGCTGACCTTTGAATTTTAAACAAAACCTCCTACATATGCTGGAATTAGGTGGGGTAGGTGGCTCAGGCAGGAAAACAAAGAAAACTAAGGAAATAACTTATGTGGATGCTGTATTAGGGAAGAGGGAGACAGTGGAAAGCAACTCCATTTAAGCCATGTTCACAGTAACCATTCCAGGTGTTTCGAGTGACGACATGGATCTAAAATGGAGAATGAAAAAAAAATTTTGAAGAAGTCAATGAAATAAATGGTGAATGAATTAGGAGACAAATACGGCAGCAGTCTGCTCAATGTGTACAGGAACATTGTATGATACTGATCCTAAGTCAAAAGCATTTGGAAAAACGAACACACAGATTAGAGGCAAAGTCTATGCAGGGTCTGAAGTGGCACAGCCAAGAGAACTGAGGGAGAAAATCAGGGTGGATGGTGGAACTATCCACAGAAAGATCAAGCAGCATGGCAGGCAAGAACTAAAGTAGAAAACCACCAGGAGGTACTGGACACATGTTGAACTTGAACTGAAATGCTCGAGAAAGTTTTTTCAGCGTAGTGGGTTTATGCACTCATCCTCTACCCAGGACAGAGAAAGCTACAGGGAACAAACAACAAAAGCAAGGACATCATCTTCCTTTCTAAATCATCCCCAGTATTCCCATCCAGCACGGTGTCATCGTCTTGCAACTTGGAGACACCTCCCAAACCTGAGCTCCAGATCTCTCTGAAGGTGGCACAGTTGCTGTCACCTCTTTGTGAGTGCAGCTCTCACCTGCCAAAGCTGCCAGCAAATCCTGCATCCTCCCTGAGCCAGCCACACTCTGGGACGGGAAGGGGCCTCCTCTGATGCCTCTCCCAGCAGTGCAGGGCTCGGGGCAGGTGTTCTCCTGCCAAACAGGCTCTCCCCAGCATTTCACCCACATTTATGTATCAAGCAACTTTTAACTGCATCTTTTCTGTGACTTGAACTGTTAAATAGAAGAGTAAAACAAAAAAAGCTGTAAGACAGGCAGGGTTTTTTAATACAGTGAAATTTCCTCTTTATAGCCTGGTGTAGTGTGCCAAGTTTATTTTTAAAATGCCTTCAGGGCTGAACTGTAGAAAATAGAGCTTTGCAGATAAGAATACCACTAGCTCCTTTAAAGGTGAATACAAGAAGCTGTGTACTATCAGGAACCACATACAGAAAACTACAGGAGACACAAAATCATTTTATCATTAGAAAAATTGTACTGTTCAAAAAGACTAACACTGCCTTACGCTACAGGGTACCTACCACACTATCTGCCAGCACTAAGGGAATTTCAGTAATATTTCTGTTATAATACTCATGTTTTCAATTTATCACAACTCTCCAGAGCAAGCTTACAAATCAATATTTTTCAACGAGTATCACTCACATAAACAATATTCCTCATCGCCTCACAAAGAAAAGGTTTAAACATAAAGTTATGTTAAAGCAACTGAGAAAGAAAAAGAATAACCTTTTTTCACAAAGAAAAATCTTGAAATGTAAAACAATTACAAGCAGTTCTAGTCAGTCATAATTCTGAACTGTGAAAGATGAAGTTTGGCAGGTTAATATCTACCTCTGGGAAAGCCAAGAGACAAGCAAATTGCTCCATAAGCATCTTGATCTTATTGCTGGTTATGATGATTTTATGACATCTTACTTTTAAAAAGCACAGAAGCTACTGTGAAGCTGTACTAATCACAGGAACATTTCCAATATTCTGGAACTTTCACAGTCACATTGCACGTGCAAGGAAAAGCCTGCCTGGCATTTGGGCTTTACCAAACCCACCACATTTCAAAGGTTCACTTTTAGGGTATTGTTTCTGTTCAACAGTCCAGTTTCCTTATAGATGTTTCTATGAAATATAAACCCTTTAAACAGTAAGTAGTTTTTGTCACAATTTTTTTTTAAATCAACATATATCAGAATTAAAATTAATTCCTCAATACTTTAGAGAACTATGTTTAACTGATAAAAGAAATAAAAGTGTAAGCCTGAACAAATCAAGCAAAGGTTTTTAGAAGAGATCACTCAGGAAATATTTATTACCTACAGTTTATGTCTGACATCTTTAAAAAGGCTTTATTTCATATCAAGACTGGCATTTACATGAGACATATGATCTTTGAGGGAAAGTCAGACATGTAACACTAATATACCTGGATTTTCACAATCCTTTTTAATCTCCTTGCCTATTCACTAGACCAAAAGTTTTGTTTTCAGATCCTCTCACAGTTATTTATAAACAAAAGCAAAGTTAAAAGCAAGCATCCAGAAATCTTCACATTTCCTCATAAAAGAGACCATTACAGTTTTCAGGAATACAAGGGGGAAAAAAGCACTTTCAAGCCATTCTGTATATTGTCTCAGAATCATTCAAAATGCTGTTTCATTGAACACTTGCAATGGAACCATAATTCTACTTGTCTTTATTCCTCTTGTCATAGTAATGTCAAGGCCTTAAAAAAATACTTGGAGTCTGCCAACTTTTACCAACCTTCTACCTAAAAGGAGGGTCAGTGTTTGGTATTAACCACTTACTCAGTACTCAAATCACTGCATTAAAAAGGTAACCATAAAAATGGGCTCAGAAGTAATGTAGAAGATCACATGGTATAACATTTTTGCAGAGAGATTTCTGTACCTAATTCCAATGTGTATGTTCCACAAAAAGCCTGATGTTCTTAACAGCACTCGCCATGAGATTTGAACAAAAAATTGCCAGAAAAACAGCTTTTCTTATGGAAGAGCATTTTCTTATCAAGCAACACACAAGATTTTAGCCAAAGAAAGTTCTTTCATCAGTCAGCCCACAGAGGAGGTGAGATTGCAGTCAAGGTAGAGCAGTAACTACTGTGTCACTGAGATGCAGGTGACCATCTCAGCTCAGCCTCTGCAAGACCTCTACCCTCCATTTCAGTTTTCCACTGGAGATTAGGTTCATCTTCACCTATAGATATTGAAGTCTTTCAAAGAAGATACTGTATGGCTTTTAATCAATAAGATGCAATTTAAAACCTAATTTCTCTGAAGTACACCAAGAAAGCACAAGAAATGGGATTCAGTTTTTTAAATCTAACTGCATGCATTTGTACTCCAAACTCAAGTCTCAATACACAAAATAGAATTTTCCAAAAAGATTACAGACTTCTCTCTTACCTAATAAGCACAACCTACTAAATCAAACAACTAAGGAAAGTGAAGAATAAAAAACTATTTCATTCCTTCCCGAAGCTTCCAAAACACCAATAAAAACAGCAGGCTATAGAAAAGACCATTCAACTTCAGGTATTTAATATTCTTCTTCATTTCTACTGCAGACTCATCTTTTAAAATAGGGGGCTTATATATTCATTTCTTGGGAAAAAAAGAGATTTTTCTTTAAAAAAATTACATTTATAAGCAGTTTATATAAATGATTTTCTAGTCCTCTGAATCCTAAGGCAGCACAAGGCTTCAAGTGGTGACTTGAAAGCCAAAACCAGAAGGTGTAAAAAGCACTTCCCTGAGATCTAAAATGTAAAGAAAAGCATAAGGTAATACCTTGCACAATCTTCTCCCAAACATCAGAGTTCAAATGCTCCTAAGAGTAAAGGTGGAAGATAAAAAAAATACTTAAACAAACTACAGGAAATAATCAAAGTATCTGACTTCTTCAAACAGATTTTGATCATATTACAGCTATAATGAAATCCGAATTTTAGAAATTTCTCCTGTGAGTCCTTATTAACAATCATATTAACTGCAGATGAGTGAAAGTTAGGAAAAGTGCAGGTATAACCATTATACCACAGTGCACAAATTGCCATTCAGGCCATAAAATTCCTGCCCTACCATCGTACACCTCCTTGAAACTGGACAAAACTTTCTTTACCAACTTCCTGAACATGTCTAACAGACAGCTTCAGAACTTTAGAAAGTGTTGGGTTTTTCCACTCTATTGTGTTGTACTTTTCTTACAGCATGAAAGTATTAGAAAACTTCCCAAAACGTTCCACGGTTGGGTTCCTTGGGTTTTTGAGGCTGGGTACTTTGGCTTTATTTGGTCAAGTTATATTGTTTATTAAAAATCAAAAGAAATTATATAAAAAACTATAGAGAGAATGAATAAAAAAACCCTTCTCATGATGTAGTATATTGATGATACACAAACCATGTTATTTCCAAAACAGCTCCAGCTGATCAAGTTTTATGCTATTCAAGCTACAAAGAAAGCTAAGGAAAATGTGATCACTGGATCAGTCATGATAAATCCAATACAGAACCTGACATAAATAATATCACAGCCAATCATTTTGTACTTAAACCATTCCAAAATGATAATAATCATGGAAGTACAAATTTGTTATAACAGCTAAAGCTAAAATAAATACATGCAATTCCCAGTCACCCTGCTGCAAAGCTGCTTATTCAAGTTACTCGTGCATCATTCAAACTTCCAGCTTGGTATTTCTTCAAACATCACATTCACTGTTTCTAAATGTAGTCTACTTGTCTGAAATCTTTCACCAAGATACAAAAATCAATGTTATATAAAGCACTCTTTCCTGATACTGATGATGCACAATATGAGTCACCACTTCAAAGCCTCCAACACACCACCACAAGCCACATTCTTTTAAGTCACGAATAAACCCTAAAGTGGTTTCTTCTGTCTTGCTTTTAATGAACCATCCTTGGTTCCCAACAGCAAACTGAAACTCTGACAGTCAAGAGAATATGAGCTCCACACACAGAAATTAAAACTTCTTAACACTACATACACCTCCTTTAACTCAGAATTTGTCAGACCTTTTTAAATTTTTGTCAGAATTTTTAACACTTTTCTAAAAAAGCTAGAAAAACACAATCACCAATGGAATGTTAACGTTGTGTCTTTGTCCACTTCTCTTCCAGGCTCTTTACAGTAGATTTGTGGTGTGGTTCTGTAATCTATAACAGAAGGGAGTGGAGGGGAAGAGAGAGTTTGAAAGTTTATTGTGTAAACTCTTTGCCAGTGGCAAGAGCCAGGCCATCAGAGGTGAGGATTCACTCAGTATAAGACAGATAACCTAAATAACTTCACTGTTACAAAAACTGCTAGATATTTTTTTGATGTGCAATAACCTGTTGATATTACTTGGCCCTGAAAATAAGATGGGAAACCCTTTTATTTGAACAGAAAAAAAAAAATCTGAAAATTATTCCTGCTGAGGAAATGATCATTCTGTCCTGGCTGGTGACAGCTTCATCCATAAAAAGCTTTTACTCAAGCACTTGCACACCCTGCCCACAGGAGCAGCACACACCTGGGATGTGCATGAGTGTCCAGCCAAAAATCTACTTCAGCCCAGGGAACAAATGCTGCAGGTGTGGGCCACAAAGAGCCCAGCAATAAGAAGCTATTGCTGCAATAGCCCAGGTAGGTGTGGAAAAATCTCCCAAGCAGATAGTTCACCTCAAGGACACATCACAACTCCTAAGTACTACTTTATTATTACAAAACTCTAGTGGTATAGTCAACATATGGACACAGATAAATGTGCACACCTATATAGACCGACATGTAAGTTTAAAAGCAAATATAGCCAAAGAAGTCACAAGAGAAAGGCAATAATTTGGGTTATTCCTGAACAAGAAAGTGAAAGGATGCCCAGATGAACTGCAACAGCCCTGCCAGTGGAAAGCACACGATGCCAAGGATCACCCCAAATCCCCAGAATTGAGAGATACTGCTCCACTGGAAGATGTAAATCTCAAAAAAAACCCCAATGGAATTTCCAAGGGAATTATTTTTGTTGTCTTTTGCCATAAGAGGGGCCACTATCCACAAACATCACGTCTACAAGCAATGACCCAGAACACAGAAGCAGCACTAGTGAGGTGCTTACAACTATGTGAATTTATTTACCACCAGGAATCATTTTAGAAGTATTCATGGCAGTACAACCATTCCATCAAAAAGATGTTCTACTACATTTTCATTTTTTTCCTTCTTTAAGAGGAATACATTCCATTGGTAGAAGGTCACCCTTCCTCTCATAATTCCCAAGATCCCAGTCTAGAAAGGTCTTGCCTTTTATCATTGAAGCAAAAGCTAAAAATGTTATTGATGTACCTTAGATCATTTCAGATAAATACTGACGTTGCTTTACACTATAAATGCAGCTTTATTCTTGTTTCTGCTCAGTCTATTTTGAAAAAAAGGCAATCACATTTCTCAGCTGTTCTACATGATTTCTGGTAAGGCCATCATGAATGCCATGTTAAATTTTAGCCTATGGGAAAAGACTGCTTTTCCAAGAATGCAATGTTTTGTGATGAAATACAGCATTGTAAACTATCATCAATAACTATATTTGTAATTCACAAGTATAACGTGGAAATGTGGCTTTTTGGTCAAATAATAGTTTTTCATTTCCAAGTTTCTCTTGCAATTTAGCCAGAACAGCAAGAGCTAACACAGATCAGAGCTGAGCTCTGAAAGTATTAGCACCTTGTGTGAAAAAAGCACACCATGAGTTCTGCAAAAGTAATTCCATCAAAAATAACAAGCTATGAATATATATATATATAATTAACTGTGAATGGCAGCAAGTGTAGGTATTCAAAAACTTCCTGATTGCACCCAATTTTACAAGGAAAGCCCGACATTTCTAGCCACAGAATAGGGTTTTGGTTGGGTTTTTTGGTTTTGTTTGTTTGTTTAAAAAGACTGAAGTACACATTATAATCTCTTATTATGACCAGAGTACAGGTGAAAGCTAGCTGAGATACTTAACATGCTTCTCTAATGCAAATTTATAATTTCAAAAATCAGTAATATGTTAAGGAACATTCCTGCTCACTCTTTTCTTGCTTGGTTTCTTCCCCAACCCTCACCCTCCTCTTTTTGCTCTGCGATTTCAGTTCCAGCACAGTGCAATTGCAGCATCACTAGAGATGTGAGGTGTAGGGACAATAAAAATACAACAAGGTTAAATGTGAATAACTTAGGACCCCAAACTGCCTTAGGAACACAAATTCTTAATATGTCTGAAAAAAACTTTTTCCAACACTTTTCTACATAGCAGAAAGCCCAACTCATGCTGCTTTCCTGAACAATCACGTGAGCATTGGCCAATAAAACATGCTGAACTGGAACTTGCTGACAGCAGAGCTCAGCTTCCTTCCACTGGGACACAGGTTACCCAAGGGCCAGCTGCCTGGGATGTGTGACCTCCAGACTGTGCTCACAGAGACAGGCACTCCTCATTTCAGTGCAGCAAGGCAGTAATGTCACCTCTGCTCATCTGAAATGACCATTGCATTGCACAGCACTCAACTCAAGGTCCTTGGTATACAAGCAGAAATCTGAGAGGTTCCTAACTGAGCTGTAACAGGATCTGCTAAAGACCCAGAGACAAGCTCTGCAAGGAGAGCTGCTCTATAGACCATCAGAACCTGGTACTTCTACACATGGCTTTTCAGTTCTCATTTAAATAAACTACAGGTAGCATATTATGGATTAAAAATTCCACATTAAAGATTTTGCCACTACCACACTTCTGCAAAAGTTACACCATATCAGAAAAACCTCTGCAGAACTATGCTGTACTACTAATTTAATTTATGATTTGTTAGGTATATATATATATTTAAATTGTCACTGAATGCCAGCTGGCATTGGCTCTGTCGGATAGCAGGGAAGCTTCTGGCAGCTTCTCACATAATACACCCCTGCTGTCCCCCTGCTACCAAAACTGTGCCATGCAAACCCAAACCAAGCCCTAAAGCCACTGCTGAACAAAGCAAAAGATTCTCTTCACAACGTGAAAATGGCAGGTAATAGTTACTGCAAATGAATGATTGTGTCTTCCTGCCAGGCTTGGGTCTAATCATTCAGTCACATCATTGCAGTGTGTCACTGATTACAGCTGAAAGCCAGCACTAGTGCAGTCCATAAAGGACAGAGAATACCAAAAAGAACAAAGTCAAAAAGCACAAAGAAAACTAAAAATGTGCTCACATATCTCAAGAAAGCTCATACTTACTTTTTTTTCTGTTGAAATTTATTCTATGAAAAATGTTCATATCAGTTTTACACAGAGGTAAGATTTCCCCCCATTCACTACTACCTGTTTTGGAAAGGTAGATCCTAACTTCTGGGGTTATGTTCATCAGAGATTTTTAGAAGGTAAGTCTAAACAACTCATCCTGATTGAGGTTTTAGGAAACTACCTTCCAAAGTACCTGATCATCACCCCCATACACTAGTTAGTGATTTTATGTGACTTGCCTACAACAAGCAAAATCTGTTATGAAACCAAACACTGGTGTCCAAGAATTTCTGGCTTCTGGACCCATGTAAAAATTCAGTAATTTTAAACTGTTGCAACACCATCTTTAGCTCTTTGTTGAAGAAAATAAAAGAGCACAAAAGAGTTGATATTGAAGAACATACTCTACCTTTAAAAAGAAGCTACAAATCCTTTCAATCCATAAACACCTTATTGTAAACTTATGTGGTGACTCATTTGTGTCATATGCAGTCACATTTTATGCAGAAAAATTGTGTTGTTTCAGGTAGTTTTCAGGTGGATTGCTCACATGTAGGTACCAACAGCAAATACAGACTGCTCAGTAAGAGGCACAAAGCAGTGCACATTTCAACAGCAGATGTTCTGTCTAAACAACACAAGAGTGAATTTTCCAGCAAGAAGCATGGTCATTCAGTGGATAGAATCAAGTATCAGGAGGTTTTGCAGACTCTATGTTCTTCACATGATGAAGCTCGCTGTGACCAAGTCACCTTCACTAGACTATCATCACATCTGCTCTACATTCCACAGTGTATGGGTGCTTGAAAATTCTGAGGCATGTCCCTGAAAAATGAGAAAGTAAGGTGCAATTTCAGTCCTTTGACATCTTTGACAAACCTGTAGTGGCAACATTTTTTGGGTTTGGAGGCCAAATCAGACCTACAGTGAAGCTTTGAAGATCTTGATTCAAAGACTCAGGGGGTATCAACAAACTTCGAATTTATTTCTTCAAAGAAAAAGAGTGAGGAGGAAAATGTATTGCAACTAAAGGATTAAGGGCAGTAGAGTGTTGTTGTTTTGGTTTCTGTAATTTAAGTACACAAGTCATCAGGCAAGGTGAGAAAGTAGCACAGATATACATTTGCCATAGATTGACCTTATCAGCAGGTGGCCTTACACAGCCCATGTAGCAAGACTATGATCCTTGCCAACTATAAAAACATGTGCTGCTTATTGAAACAGACAGAAAAAGAAACTACAAGATACAATTTATGAGTACTCTTTATCTCCATCTGCTGCTCAGCTAAGCATTTAAGGGAATGAAGAATTCCAGGAGAAACTAGTAAAAATCAGTTTCGTGGGAAGTTTAGACATTTACAAACCTGAAATTATCCAATTCTACTGTACACTATTTAAGCAATGCAGTATACAGATTAAAATTTGCTAGGTTATGCTGTGTATTCTATTCTCACCCATAATAATCTGTTTAGCTGGAAATGAATAGTATTAGAACATATACCAAAAAATACAACAAACCCGTTAAAACTTCAAGGCAAACAGAAGAAACAGGTACCCAATTCCCTGCAATCTTTGTTACATGTACCAACCACAAGTAAAACAATTCCAATTCGCTTATCTAGTTGCTGGAAACACTTCAAATACAATAAAACCAATTAAAAAACAACTCCGCCAACATATCTGACTGATTTTCAGTGAGGTTATTGTTTTAAAACACTGTGTTGATTTATAATGTCCAATAAGAGACTTGTGCTATTAAAATACCAATGAAACATTCAGGTTTCTTTCTACCTGCTGCATTATACTTGTTTTAAACACATCCCTAAAGCCTACTAAAATCTGCACTTAAAATGCTAACTTGTAAGACTGAAAAAAAGTAATTCAAGATTACATTTTCAGCTATGTTTCTAAAAGTTATCCAGTTTCCTTGCATAAGGGCATGTTTGAAGACATATAATTACTTTCAATGAAACTAACAAAATTCCATGATAAAGCTATGTTGCAACTAGAAAGCATTTTTGTAATTTACATGTCATCAACCAGAATATGCAGCTTAAGTAAGCAAACATAGATGTTCAAATGTTTCAGTTTTATAAGTTAAGAGAGTTTCTTTATAGTGAAATTTATTCAGACAATTGGTGATGGGCAACAGTGCTTTTCAGCTCAAACTGCATAGTATAGATAGTAAGAAAACAAGGATATTTGATTAAAAGTATTGTTACTTGCTGAACTAGCTCAGACATATTTCTCATTCACTTGTCAACACACAGAGTCACCCCCACTTAAGACATGCATTCAGTTTTTGTACTAAGTGATTCTATGAGTTAATTACTGAATCTAATTTATAATTACTAATTACCTAAGGGGAT
This sequence comes from Cisticola juncidis, assembly GCA_013400215.1. Classification (NCBI taxonomy): domain Eukaryota; kingdom Metazoa; phylum Chordata; class Aves; order Passeriformes; family Cisticolidae; genus Cisticola; species Cisticola juncidis. The sequence continues at coordinate 1,060,063 of VXBR01006874.1, forward strand.
TTACACGTGCAATTATTAGAAAACACCTTTGAGAATAACTGAACCTGCTCAATCTCACTGCCACAGTCTGAAGAATCAGTTTCTGCACATCACATCAACTCTACCTGATGCTATGAAATTGATAAATGGCAAAATACTTCAATTGGCTGCACCAAATCTTCTGTGAGCTGCATCAGGGATGCCACAGGGACAGAAAAGCTACCAAAAGCTCACCTGAAGGGTAGGTAGATCACACCATTTTTTATTTTATTTGTTTGAATTAATAAAACATTAAATAGGCAGGCCTAGCCTCAAAGCCTTAGCCCAAGTACCTTCCAAAAGCCAGGTATGAAATTTTACCTTCGAGTGAATGACAAGAGCTCCCTTTGACTTTGAAGAGGTCCAGGATACCACTCTAAATAAATACGTATTTTTTCAATTGTTTAGCCAATTTAATGTTAATCTGGTGCTAAACTGGGGCAAATCTAGTCTTGCTGGAAGAAAAGAATAGGCCATGACTGCCAAGAAACTGAATTCATTCAGAAGGGCTGATGTGATCACTTTAAAGCAGATCAGCAGAAAATTAAACACGTGAACAAGGTACATGGAAGACATTGCTAAAGTATAAACAGAACTACATTTACACTAAATTTGTTGAAGGGAAAAGTAGAAGTAAGCAGCACCCATAGATATTCAAATTTAGGATGACGACTGTATAATCAGATGAACTCCTATCTAAGAGGCAAACTTCTGCATCTTTCATATGTCAAACTGAGGGCCCTGCTTTACCATATTGTTACTTCAAGCTGCAACTCAATTTTAGTGTCCCATTCTCACAAGATATTTTGCTTGAATTTTCGAATTCTTTAGAAAAAGCTGCTAGAAATATCAGTTAAAACTCCTACACTGGTGATGTCCAGAAGAGTGAGACAGTGGGATACAAGAGGGGCTAATCCTGCCTTTTTCCATAATCTGAATTATTCCACAGGGTGGTTGTTTTACCCTCAAGGTTTACACATGAAACACATAAATGCAAAGTACCATAAAACATTGAAATCAATACAATTTCAGGTCACTCTGTTTTTAGGAAAATATCTAAATGGTGCAGGAGTCTGGACCTAGACATTCTAAAAGTGCCTTTTATGTGACATTCATCTACCCAAACAATGACCAAAAAGGTCGGTGCAACACAACCTTGCTACATTTGGCCAAACCACCACAGGCAATGGGAATCAAGATACTAAGCACAAGAAACCTCAAGAGACGCCCAACAAAATCCTGATGATTTAACCCATGCTCTTTTAACCCACAGCAAGTCAATACTCATGCTATAACATAAGCCCTACTAGAGCAATCCCTTTCCTCTGCTGGGGGATGACAAACAAAAGCACCATAAATGTGGCCTGACAACCCTAACTATGTTTCCCAAAAAAGCTACTTTGGCTAGTTCTGCTATTAAAAAGAATCCGTCAAGAACATTTTTAATTTAATTTAAGATGATGAAGGGACTGATGCACCGCTCCTATGAGAACAGTCTGAGAGAGCTGGGACTGTTCATCCTGAAGAAGAGAACACAGTCTCATTAATGTCTGTAAATATGTAGTGAGAGGGGCCATAAAGGATGCACACAGGCGTTTCCAGAGGCTCCCAGTGCCATGGGCACAAACTGAAACACAGGAGGCTCCATCTGAACATGTGAGTGTCCCTCTGGACACTTTTTTACGGTGAGGGTGACTGAGCACTGGCACAGCTTGCCCAGAGACATGGTGAAATCTGCATCTTTGGAGATACTCAAAAGCCATCAGGAGATGTTCCTGAGTAATTGGCTCTGGATGTGCCTGTCTGAGCAGTTGTTTGGACCAGCTGACCTCCAGAGATCCCTTTTGACCTCAGCCATTCCGTGATTCTGTATTTCAGGTGAGGAAAAAATTGCACAAAGACAGAAAACAAAGATAATGATCCTGTTCTCATGAGATAAAAGGACAAAGTCAGAAGAGAAAGACTAAAACAACATGATCATTATTGTGAACATTCCTGGTATCATACTTAAGCTTTTTCTTACAGAAGAATGGAACTTCAAGAAAGGTCAGGAACCAGAGGAATTCCTCATAGTCTATACAAACTCTTAAGTGATTTATAGCTATTTCCATTCTCTGATATCGCTAAGATTTTAATTTTTAAAACTTTTTTTTGTGCAAAACACAGAATATCTCTTCTGGAGAAAATATTATTACTTCAACTGCAGAAAGCAGATTTGCCAGCTCACTTTAGGGATTGCAAGAGGAGCATCCACAGAAGCAAGACCTGCAAGGAATGTCACTTGCCATGCTTAGCAGTCAGCAGAAAGAACAAGAGACAAGCTCTTCTAGGAGAAAAGTCACACTAAGAACTAGCTACAGATGCTCCAGACTGTCTCCTGCAGAAGTGTCTTTCACTTCCTCGACGTGGGAAGCAGACAAGCCTCACTAGGCTAAAGTTAGCCTTTGAATAGCTTGGCAATACCTCTTCCCTTAGAAAACGGAGGCAGGGCTCCTCCCTCTCTGCAACTCTTGTAAGCCTACATAACTGCCAATACTCTCAGGCTATTTGCAAATGGAGAAGACAAAAAAAGTCAATGGAGCTTTATTTTAAAGCTTTATGGTTTTGGAAAATGAGGCTGTTCAAGGTGTGCTCTGTGACAGCAGCACAGACATTGAACAGGAGAATGGCAGAGGCAGCAGCAGCCCTGGCCCAGGCTCGCCTCATGTGGCAACATCCCAAAGGAACCACCTGTAAAATTACTCAATTCTTCATCCTTTCATCAACTCACAGGTACCTTCTGGAAACCTCTATCACAGTAAGAATAAACAGCTCCACTCTGGATTTCAGTTAGTTTCACTAGAGAGAGGAACCCGTGACTGTCTCTTCAGAGAAAACCTTTAGAGACCTCTCTAAAAATCGCCCAAAGCTTACCTAGCCTCTCATGAAAAGGAAACGTTACAGGATGCCTCAATGTGACATTTTGGAAGCCAAAGCATACCAAAATCAAATCAGCAAATGCAGCTATATTCAAAGTATCCAGTGTGAAAGCTTCTGTGTAAAAGAAGTTATTTTCCCAGGTGAATTTTCCCCACCAAAACTGATGATTCCTTATGCTCATCATAAAAAAACCACCCACACCATGCACCCACACATAAACCTGCCAAGAAGATCTAGAATGAAACAGAATGAACACTTTTTCAAGGTATATGGTCCAATAAATAAGTATCAGTCATTGAACATGAAAACTTAACTGTCAAAACCTGTCCTTCCTCAAAAAAGGATTGGGGAAAGAAAATCAGCCTTTTTATTTTCTGACTTTTTTTAAAAATAGAAAGAAAATATATTAACTTAACTGCCTCGTTGAATAGCTTTAGTCACATCATGTGTACTTAGGTTCTCTCTCAGATTTTTGTTCATGTTCTGCTTTTGACCTAAGGCAGTCTCATTCAATATGGAAGAATGTGAGGTTTTTAACTGTGCTTTGTAAGTTCATAAATCCACAAGCTTGGAAATGTTCATTTCCCCAATATTACAAAAGATTCAATTCCACTGATGAACTTTATTGAGCTGCTGTTGCCAAGAGTAATCCCACTTCTGTCAATCCTCTACCCCTAGCCCTGCAGACCTGGCTGCTACCACTCAGTTCTTGGATGACTACAGCTCATCTGGCCTTTCACTGTCAAATTGATTTAATCAGCAAATGTGGGGGGAGAAGCTTTCCAAGGGGCAGAAAGAGGAGTGGGAAAGAGTTCAGTTCTGCTTACAAATGTCCAAACTGCTTTCTTCTAGGCTGAGTCAGCTCACAAGGGCTCAAAAAAATGTCACAGCCAAAGCTGGAGGAGCAGTGGGAAAGAGGCCAGAAATGGTCATGAGCTGTCAGACTGGTTTAGATTGGCATTGGGAGTTGGAAGGGATTTAGTTAAAAAGGCAGAGCAATAGGTTGTCCAAAGAGATGGGGAAAACCATTTTTGCCAGATCTGAAGAACAGGTCAGCAACAGGCCTTTGCACCACAGGGGTAAGCGTGCATCCTGAGCACTGCCAGCAGGCAGAGGGAGCTAAGCCTGCCTTCCAGTCAGGACTGGGGAGGCATCTGGAGCGCTGGGTCCAGCTCTGAAGCTCCCAGTAAAGGAACAGCATGGACATACTGGAGATAGTTTATCTAAGGCTGATGATTCTGCCCTAGAAACATCTGTCATGCTAGGACAGAAGTAGAACAGTACAGCCTAGAGAAAGTTTAGAGTGGATTTTATCAATGTGTATAAATATCTGATGGAAAGGTGGAAAGAATACTCATACAGACTTGTGGTGATACCTAGTGAGGGCAAAAGAGGCAGCAGATACGAAGTGAAATATGAGTAATTCCATCTGAACATCAGGAAATGCATTTTTACTCTGAAGGTGACGGGGCGTTGTCACAGGCTGCTCAGAGAGGTTGTGGAGTCTCCATCTTTAGAGACATCGGAAACCTGACTAGACAGGGTCCTGAGAAGCCAAGGGGTGTGGAGAAGAAAATTTTAACCGGTCCCTTCCAACCTCACCCGCTGCCCAGTTCTGTGATTATCATAGCTACAAATCATCTATAATTTACAAAAAGCTATGATAGTATCACCCAAAGCCAGGTAGTTCTTCACAGACATAACAAATCCCTATATGCTTCATTAGTTATCATTACAATACCCTGAATGAATCCTTTAAACATATTGAAGAAACACAGAGAAGGCTTGACATGTTTCTGTTATAAATACTATGACTGATTTAGTAAGAAATTACAGACAAAAATTAAATTACTGTTGTGCATAAAGAAGAGATTCACCTATGAAAACAACCCACGTGTTCATGGTTCAGCTGTGCAGTCTCTCATGCCTTACCGGAGTCCTGTGCAAACTACTGCAGCTCAAACTAAGGAGGGTCAGGCTGTTCAACAGCAAGTTAGAAGAAACCCAAACATTTGCAAAAAGGCCCCAGCATTGGGAATAGATCAGCCACATGCTTTCCCAAGCTGACCTGAACCAATACCCCAGCATGACACCAGCAATTAGCCTGTTGCTGAACATGGAGCTGCGATGTGACTCAGGTTACCAAATCCTGGAAACTTGAGATCACAAGGCAGTGAACTGGCAGTTCAGAAGGGAAGACTTCTTAAGCTTTTCTCCTCAATTTGTTAAACAGCATTATAACTTGCCTGTCACACAGATCTAATCCTCACACCACTCCCACTGGACACGCTATTCTTTACTTTTCAGTCCAAACCTCAGTGAACCTACAGGAACTGCTGAGAGTTTTCTTTTCAGGAGAGGTGCAGTAGGGTAACAGACACAAAAGGTCTACAACATGCTAATTATTTCTTTTCCCTACAGATCTACTATTGTACTTTGATGGGCCTAGAGGGCAGCATGAAGCACCTGGATACTTAATTTTTCTTTTTGAATATTCAGTCTATATACGTACAAAGCTCATTTAAATATTATTATGAGGCTGCAGAGGGTGCTCCAACACCGCTTAACAAACAGTTTCTATTCAATCTCCATATTCCTCAGCAAATCCCTCACTGAAACAATTAGGATTTGGAAATAATTCTGAGGGCTGGTTAAAAATAGACTTCCCTTAACACCTTGCTTTATCCAGAGAGAAAAGTGATATGAATCACAAAAACAATTCTCCTCCCCACCAACATAAGTTATTATCAATGGGAATAACATCAGGAATGCAGCCCTTTCATCACATTGCCTTTTTCCTGCACCTAATTGCTCCACATGGATCTAATGGACTGGGAACCAAGGAAAGCAGGCACACAGATATGGAAACACATTATGTAATGTCATCCTCCATATTGCTGTTAAGTTGCTTACGCAAATAACCTCCCTAGAAGCAGCTTCTGCTGCTTTAAGAGTTGCTCCTCAAGAATAGCAAAACTTTCAGCTCTTTTTGTGACCACTCAATGCCATTACAAAGTGGTGCAGTGCCACTCAGTGCAGAATGCAGTGACTTGTGCAGGTACAGCTTGCTTTACTGGAGAGGCAGGGGCAGAAATCTGCAAAGCAACAGTACCTCTACTTGTGTATCCCAGCTGTGCAGGAGTTTTATTTGCTAGTTTTCAAGTAAACCAAGTGCAAGGAAAAAGAAAAGAAAAAAACACCCTGCTTTCAGTTAAAATTAACAAGGATTTGTATTCTCCTCTTTCTTACAGTTTTATAGATCTCATTACAGTAAGCACACAGTGAAAAATATTACAGTATCTGACAACACTGTCATTTCAATATATTAATTCTGAGTCAGCTAATGAAAATTAAATAGAGGAAATGCTTTTAAAGCATTTAATTTTTATTAATGTTTAAATAGTGTAACTAGCTGATCTTTTACTCTACTGGTTCCAGGCCCAAAATTAACAAGTTTTAGATTTGACAATTCATGCATTGAATTGAACTTGAAACAGAGAACAGATATGCCAAACTCACAGTAGAGCATTCACCAAACACCCTCACAGCTCTTTTTGGTAAGAACAGCTAGCTCAAAGCACCATGAAGTTCAAGAACAGAAACCCTGCCCTTTGCACAGCTCACTGCCTTGCCTTGCTACTTCTGCAGAGGTTTGCTTCCAGCACAAGCTATCTGTGCCTCTGCCACTGCAAGATTACTTGCATTAACATTTTATACAAGGTATGTCACCTAAAAATAACTTTGAGTGAGCCTATTTATGCTGAAGAATTGAATCACAAGTCCAACTCTCAGTCCCACATGACTTCACCTGAGTTTCAGACTGGCCTCTGCATCACAGAAATTAACACCTTCCATATAAAACAAGGAGCAATAGAATTGGTGCAGTTTGGGTTGGGGTTTCATTTTACCAGTATTTATATCAAGAGCAGAACATAAGACACAAGCCCTAAAGACACTGAAATGCAACTTCATAGCTGGTAGAAGGTAATATAAAGACCATCCTACCATCAAATGAGGAGTTTGTGCTGCCCCTCTCCCCAGTTAAGCTGGTAACTGAGCCTGTCAAACTGTATAAACAAAAGCAAGGCAGTTTCCACTTGTGCTAGAAAGATGATTCAATGCAAGACACAGCTACACCATTTCCAACATCGGGGAGTAAGACAGGAGCACATGGCTGCAAGCTGAAAATCCAGCTGAGCACCAAGCAGCACTTCTGCATTTACTGTCCTGGTTGACTTAAAGTTCACAAGAGGAATGCACAAAACTCTTGGTAAGAGTGAGATATTCTGGACACTGAAGCCAGGCCAATATTGCTCTCTCTGCTCTGAAGCCATCACTGTTGCACTAATACATTTGACCATATCTTCTTTCACAGAAGATTTCAGTCATTGCTATAGAAAAGTTGCCTAATAAGCAGTAAAAGAAGGTAGTAATAAACAGTGTATAGTAACAGGGTTCAAGTAACCAGACTGTGACCAAGTAATTAAAATCCACATCCTAGCACGGGGTTTGGAATGAGCAAAGGTTCAACGGTTAAGATTAGTCATTACTGATAAAATTTTTATCCAACACTGTAAAGCCTATTTACATTACAGGTACCAACATTTAGCATCTAATTCCTGTTTTACTATGCAGCATTACATCAGCAACTTGTCACAAAAAGCAAACAAAATCTAAAATCTGGAAATAAAAGGCCCTACCTCAGTTCAGAACTCACATCCTCCAAATTACAGAAGTGGAAGGAAACTTTTTTTTTCCTCAGAAGTTTTGCAAGTCCATATACACCAGAGATGCTACCACAACAGGGATATTAGAAAGACAGAACTAACTAGAGGGATGACTACTGAGGCATCATTTTAACCATGACTAATTAACTGTTGAAAATCACCATTACCTATCTCCCATATGTTCTCATTTGTAAGCAAGAGTTGGACACTAAATCTAAACATATGGCAACAGTAAGTTGCACTCCAGTCTTTGAATAGCAAAGTACATACAATCTGGTCTATTGCTTCAGCTGTAAAATGATATTGCAGGGTAACCTAAAAGGAAAAATCATCTCATAAAAACCATTGGATAGAAAGAAGTGGCAAATGAGGAATAAAATGGTTGAGAAACTCTCAAATTAAGCTTTTCTGGCTAGTTTGGCTATTGACCTACATTTAGGGCATCAAATAACCTCTTCTCACCTTCATACCTCAGTCCCCCATTTCAGAGATAGGAAACATAGCCATTTGTATTTGAAAGAAGCTCAGATAATACACAAGCTTTGGACCACACACAAAATGCAGGCACATGTGGATATATATAGACAGAGAAATAACTATAAAAAGAGTTGGAACCAACCTCACAACATTTCATTGCTTGACCTGACTGATAACAAATGACTCTGGGCTTAAGCAAAAATTGTGCTTATCTTTCCTACAGTAAAACTAATGTTTCCAGGAGAAAGGTAGCCACCTATTACCTCTTCAGGATTACTCATGAATTATTCTTTATGACAGTCTTACAGAGTGTATGATTTCTTATGAAGTATGAATTTCTACCAGACACTTTTTTTCTAAATTCATCAAAAAGCTAATCAAGCTGATCAAATGTCTGAACAAGTCAGATGACATTATACAATAAACAACCTGTTTGTTTCACACAGGAAATAAACACAATGGGGCACTTAGAATTCACCAATACTGATTCATTAACATCAGAACAGTAGATTATACAACCATGAAGACAGATACACATATATTACACCAAAAAATTAACAGAACATTTCTAATACAGAGCAAAACGTGGATTTAATGTTTTCATACCGAAGAGCAAGTTGTCTTTTTAAAGATTCATTCATTTTTGACAAAAAAAAAATGAATCCCAGTTCCTGATCTAAAAATACTTCCAAATTCAGAAGAAAGAGTTAACATTAACTAACTGGTTTATTGTATCAATATACACATGACTGTCTAATATGAAACTGCCAAACAGTAACTCTCAAATTTCAATAGAAAAAGAAATAAACTGAAAAACAGTTACAACCTGAGACCAAGGCTTCCTGAAATAAACTAACTGTCAAATGAAATAGTGTGGCAAATTTATTGAGAAAATATAACTTTAAAAATAACTGGACAAAAAAATTAAATTGTCAACAGAATATAGACTCTAGAATAAAGATAAATGCCTACATGCCCAATAAGAAGCCTTGCTTCCTTGTCTCTTCTAGTGAGAGAAGTGAAGAGAAAAAAGCCTACTGCCTTTCTACTTCAGTCCCTGTCTCCCTACTGTCACCACCACTATCAGGTCTAGTATTTGTCAAATATCCCAACTGAAATCAAGAAGGAAAAAAAATTATAGCAGGTTTGCAATTATTCACAAAACCTCACAAAAAAAATCTAAGTGGAAATAATGTTAGGGAAACAGAAGACATTGCAAGCAGTAAACAAAACTTCTGGACACAAGGGTATGATATAGCCTATGAGAAAAAAAAAGTAAAAGAAACCAGTAAAGACTAAAAACCAAACAGATAATAATAACAAAGCAAACAAAAAAACAGCCACAAAAACAAGTGTTACTGAAAATGAGAATACTTGCTGTGGATATAATATTCTCTTCAAATATATAATTAGAAAACTGCTTCAGCAAAACCATTAACAAAGGAATTATCAAAATACAATAAAACTACCAAAGATGCCCTTCCATCAAATAACTCCAGAATACCATCACAATAGATGAAACCAGAGTATCCAACATGAACACATTAGTTCTCAACCACTTCAATATAAAGAAAGTGTTAGTCAAATTGACAATTAACACCAGTAAGCACCTGTCAGTGCACAATAAGCACTTCTTAACGTAAAGCCTCTTCCAGTTATTTCCTGCCAATCATGACATAACTTCCTTATGCTCAACTTGATGCAAAAAAAGGTAAGATAGCTGTGCAGTGCACAGGAAGATCATTCCTCAGAAGAACACACTGCTTCCTGTGGTCTTCAAAACAAACCTTTACATCCAGTCAAACTCGCCACCATGAACATTGATACCAAAGAGAAACAGACTTAAAGAAAAATCACTGCAAAACGAATGTCTGTACAGCCACACAAACAAGGCCTGTGTGTACACCTGCAATAAATACCCATGGCACCACATGCCCTTACAGGACTTTATGCAACCACACAAGCACCACTCATCACCAAGGGACACAGGAAAACCTAGCTGCCGTTCCCAGTTCATATCTTATGCCTCCGTGAAGACCTGCAAGATTCTTTAAAATACAAAGGAAAATAAATCATAGGTTCCAGATGAGATTTGAAGACCCTTTGTATTTCTGCCTGTTGCTTACATTGTATTAATTCCCCCTTATTCTATATGGGCGTCCATCTATCTTGCACCATAAAATGACATCAATTCCATCAAGCTATTTTTTGCAGGCTGTTGACCAGACCAGATGTACTCGTTCAGCTTTACAAAAATACTTAGAAAAAAATTAAACGTTTAGCAATGCAGACATCCACTCTCTATATATGTATCTTGAAAATAAACTAAAAAGCAGGCAGTGCTTTGAGAGGATTTGGAGGATTTTACAGGAAGAATGTTGGTATGTTCTCATTTGTATGCTAAGAGCACACGAACTCCAACAACTGGACCAAGACAGCAAGGTAAAATTTCTGCCTGGAGATTGGTGCTTACAGAAGGAGAATTAGACAAAAAGACATTTCTATGAGAGCCCACAGCATTTGTAAAAAAGTTTATTAGATGACAAACATCCGAAAGCCATTTATAGACAAACACTCAAGACCCCTTTCAAACTCAGCTCCTTTCTTGGCAGGAAACAACAACCTGAAAAAACTGGTTTTGACATCTGATGAACTTCAGAATGTCAGGAAATGTTTCCTGCATTAAAAGGTTACAAAGGAAGGTGAGAATTAGAAGAATGCAAAGCAGAAATGCAGAACACCCTGAGTATCCGGTTAGTTTAGCCTCAGCCACCTGTAATTCTGAGAGATCAAAGTGCCACTTGATGACAGGAATTAACACATTCCAGCATAAGCATCACCCTAATTTAAATTAACCCGTGTTCCCTTTCAAAATACAGAGCAGGCATTTTGAAAGAGTAAAGACAGTCATCCTCCCTCTTTCCTCTCTCAAGCTATTTTTCTTAACATTTCTAGGTCTTTTCTTCAATCCCACCTTCTTCACCTGTCTCCTCCAGTTTCTTTTCCCCCATTTCCTTCTCTTTCATTCATTCACCCAGAATGATGTACCCATTACTGATGTGATGCCCACTCTTACATTATTCATTCTGAATGACTATCAAGTATGAGTAAAGACCCTACAGGAAAAACAAGCTTGGGGCCTACCAAGACTGAGCAAAGTGGAGGCACAATTCAGTTCCTGTTGATCAGCTTTTCAAGGAATTTTATTCCTAAACAGCATCAAAAGCAGTAACAATAAGGGAGGAGAGGGTGGTGAATGTAGAGGGACCAGAGAAAGAAGCACCATCTATGGGTTCAGAAAGGCCAAGAGGAATTGTCAGGCTAGAGGCCTAAATAGTAACACAAAAAAGCCACTGACTACTGGAATGACAAGCAGGAAAACCCTACAGGCTGCAGGGTAGAACACACAGACAGGATGTAGTAAGTCTGACCCACATCATCAATAAGAGCAAGGCTTTACAGTCACACCAGCAAGGTATACTGAGCCAAGAATGCTTTCTATTAAAGTTATCCAAACATTTTATCTCCCAAAAAACCTCATTCTTTGCTATAACCTATATCTAGGCTTCTAGAAAATGAATTTTTCTAGACAACTTTTGTCACTCACCTGTTTTCAAGTCGCAGGCAGCTGACACTGCCTCAAAGCAAAACCGTATCCTATTACACTGAGCTGTCCACCAGAGCCAGGCTAAGTGCTCTGCTTTAGCTGACTTAGGGACAGCTCGAGTTCATGGGATTCAAGAGCCTCAGCTTGCACGGAATGCAGCAGTTCATTTCCTGAATGCAGGCAGGGGACATATGGCCATTACACCAGTGATCCCAGCTTGTCATTTGAGATACAATAAATAGTTGCAATATCGCATACTTTCAAGATGAAAACAAAGACCCAGCTGAAAACAGGTAAGATACACTCAAAAATTTAGCATCATCCTCCAGTAAAACAACCAAGCTGGAGAAACTTGCTCTTTCACATGAGCTGTGAAGGTGGGTCAGTCTTCAAATGTGAACCAAATAAACACACAGCCTTCAATTAACTTATTTTTAACACCATTATTTAAAAATAGTTTTCCTGAATTAATTTAAGTCAACGTTGCCAGCATAACTGCCAGGAAAGTAGATCATCATAACTATTAAAGCAGTTAAATGAAGCACATCAACAGCACTTGCACTGTTTATTTTTCAGTTAGTTCAGTAAGAAAATGTTCTACTGTGATCCAGTGCTGAGGATATTCTTAGTGGGAATTCTTTTGTCATTCCTCTAAAATAACCTGGGACATTGTGATTTCTAAGGAGTAATTTTTTATAAACTCTGTTAAGTACCATCACACTGTGAGAGGAGAGCAACAGAGTCTAAACATCCAAATCAAGTTTCCTAGAGAAACACCAGAAGATGAGTCTGCAGGACAAGGGACACATTAGCTCACACCACTGGCTGTTGGAGAAAGCTTCTAAAGAAAATGTTTACTTCACTGGAATCAAACACAGTTTTAGCACTGAGAAGCCAGCAATCATTACAGAGACCAGAAATACAGAGTCCAGAGGAAATATCAGCTTCCATTCATCTCTTCTTTGTCCCTAGGCATCTGTTACAGGACAGAAACAGAGATAACCATCAGACATCACACCAGGCTAGATGAACCTTTGATCTGATGTATTACGGTTCTGCTCACAGCAATCCACATCAAAAAATAATTTCACAAGGTACAAATACATTTCACATCAGAGTAATTTAAAACAAACAAGCAATTCTCTTGGACAATTGCAATGGTAGCCTCCTTCCCTTTTTCAGCTACAGGTAAACCAAGGCTAAGAAACAATATGACTGCAGGTAATTGTCTTGATTTAGCTGCAGTGCTACAATACATCAGGAAAGAATTATTAGCTCCCATACTTGTGTTCAAACCACTAGATGGTGCTTCTAAAATGAAGTAATTCAATATGCAAAACTCTGAATAATGCATGATGATTTATAAGTTGCCTTCCTCAGGATTGTTATCAATAACACTGATTAATGTAGTTAAATAGCTGCAGCCTCTGATCAGAGAGGGGCAACAAGAATAATTACACAGATAAGTGAGATCAAAGAGCTGATCATTAAAACAGTGACTTTTCAAAAACCCAGTAACAGCTGTTTTCTCAAGTAAGAAAAACTCCTCAATCTTCTGTCTTGGCAAGTCATTAGCTGCTAATATAAATATTACATTAAATAATAAATTTTGTTCACAAACTTCTGTGCCCAAAGGTTTTGAATACTGTATGGCACCAGTCAAATGAAAATAAGTTATAAATAGTGTTTACCCATTCTTTCACTGTTCATTTTAAGACATTTTTCCCAAGAATAAACTCACTCTAATTCTCTTCTGTGAACAGCAAACCATTCACTTTTAAGATCTGGAAATCAGCTAAAATAAGATGCTAGCTGCTTTCCATCTAACACTGGGAAATCAGCCTTCCTTTTTCATTCACTCTCCCAAAACTAGTATCAATAGCTGTTTGGCAATTCCAGTAGCTTTGTCCTTTTCCATTTCTGACCATTTCCATCCACTTAAATGCTGCTCAAAAAAATCTCTCTCTTCCTGCATCTCATTCTACTGACCCAATTTTAAAAATGCTTTTTGCATTACGTTAAGCACAGTTGACTGTGTACTTTATTGCTACCTTCCATTCTTCTAACAAACTTCTATTCATATTTAAAATCCCTTTTTCTACTTAATCCTTGCCTACAAAAAATCCTGCAAACATATTTCTTCTTTTACCATTGGAAAACAAAACCAGCTATTTCCTATTGTATTCCCCATCTTTTACTTTTGGGAGTCAGTTCTGCCACTAAGCAACCCTGACAAGGCTGCTGAGAAAGATTACTGTCTGTGAAATTTTTGATGTTCAACACTCACCTAGAACTTTTTTTCTTCCCTTTTTTTTTTTTTTTGAACACTTCTCCTTGTGCCAAGTAATACAGAACCTCCTAGAGGTTACTTGGCTATTTTGGAGTTTTGCCACCGGCTCTCACTTCTCTTCTTCAGGTGATAGCTCTGGATTCGTTAGGCATACTCTCTTCATCTTAGTTGCTTGTTCCAACACACCCTTTTACTATCTATTAACCATTTTTTTAAATTATTATTAACATACCTATCTGCTGTTTCAAGTCCTATAACAACTATTAGTAGCAACAAATATTACTAGCTATGGGTTACTTTCATAGAAACATACCTAAGAAGATCCTTTAAAAAGGTAAGAAAAAGGCACCATGCACAAATATAGAAACAAGCCTTCTCCAAGTACCTGCCATTCCACTTAGCCCTAAATGCTATTTCTGATCACAGAGCATCACTGCAGACACACATTAACAGGCAGCAAGAACCTTTTAAAGATGTATCTGCTTATCCAGCTGCAGAAAGTAATTATCAGATTTAAGAAACCTACGAACAATATTTCAGAACAAACACACGGAAAGAAAGTAACTACAATTGTCAGCAGCATCTCAAGCACTGCAGGAGAGAAGATGCACAGCCTCTGAAGGGTGTCAAAGAGCTGTGCTGAGCACCCACGTGGCAGTAAGTGTTCACTCCTAGCTACAAGTTGGGTCATTTCCGAAATCCGACCTTCACACCCCCATGGGAGTCAGACAGCCTTTTATTTAAAACAGGCACTGAGGGCACAGCTGCACCTTGGTCAGACTCAGAGGAGAGGAGTGTTAAAAAACACACCTACAAAACCTCCAGACTTAATTCACTTTTTGTGAGCATCCTTTAACTGGGGCAAGGCATTCACAAAGCAATAGCTTTACTACCAATGACTATGAATTTTGACTGAGTTATAGGAACATAAGAAATTCTTTACCTTAACTGCCATAAGTTCACATTTACTATGTGAAACAAGCTGGGAGCAAAAAAGTTCAGATACATAAATACAAAATAGGCAATATTTTAAAAATAAAAATATTAAAAATAAACACACATTGAAGATGTTTTAGTCTGTTATGCTAAACAGATTAAAAATATATTCAAGTTGTGGTGAAAGACAGACTTTTTTCCCATCATACATAAAACAACTCTTTCAAAATAGCAATAAACATGAGCACAATTCAAAGCAGGTACCCCTGTGAGCTAGTTACCCACGCATTTTTCAAGCTAGTCTCTAGATTTAGGCAGCAGCATTCAGAGAAATTATTCTGAATTCTTTGGATATCAAATGCATTTCAAATCTCTGCAAAACCAGTCCAGTTTTGTATTTTTGCTGGGCGCTCAGATCTGCCTGAGAGCAGGTTCTGACCGGACACCTGTGGAATGTCCCAGCAGCAGACGGTACAAGATAAGAAATTCCCTGAAGTGGCAGGGAACATTTCAATTATATCTGTGCATACAGACAAGTACGCTGATTTAGAAGGATCATTCTTTTGTCTCAGGAAGGTGGCCTGGGAAGCCTGCCGTGTCCTGAGGAGGTCACAGAGAGTAACTGCTGCTCCATCGATGTGCTGCCATTCAAGAACACTACTGCTACCCCTCTGTGAAAGTGTTCAGAAGCAAACACCAGCCTCCCCTCCAAACACCTAAAAACGCATCGAATCCACAGTCCTCAAACACAAAACACACATTACAGACAACATTTTAAAAATTAAACAATAATCGATGCGGCACAGGAGGCTGGAAACAAAATCTTGTCTCTGCTCTGTCTCCAATACATCAGTTCAAAGTCTGCCTCCTAGAGCAGCTCTGCAGATCACGTCACTGCTATTTAGTTCATTCTCTGGTTACCTCTACCACTGGCATTTGATCCAGTTTATTAAAACCTGGCATATCAGCATACCTGAGGAACAGAGCTGGGCAGGAAGAGCACTGACTGAACAAGGAGCTGGGGAAGTCGTGCTGCTCTCGTGACATGCTGGCAACATTAGTCAAGACTTCCCGCTTCCTACACCCACATTTTCTCTCCCATTCTTGGTATGTTCAAACACATGCAGCAGTTACCAAGTAAATATCCTGGCCTCGATGCAGGTCCTGCATCTTGCAGTAACTGAGGATTACCCTAAGAATTTTGTGATTCCACCTCGTTATGCACTCTGTTCTATTCCGTTTCCTTGTCTCCACCATTTAAAAAGATTAAGCTGAATTAATTTACATATTTTGGGGCTGTGTTTTTTCAGGGATGAATTATGAAATAGTTCCCCTAGGATTAAGCTAAACTATATATTCAGGTTTCTGAGCAGCTGTACTATGAATTTGCTGCACTCTGATGTCATCCCACCCCTCACCTTCAAAAGTACCCCTGAATAACCACCAAAGCTCTGGACCAAACATCCAGTGCTATCAAAATCTGGTGCCATGCAGAAGTCCTATTATATGCCAGTAGGACCTGGAATACTTCAGACGCATTCCCCATCACTGGGAGTAGCAAAATCTAACTGATAAAATGCACCTGGTGCCCAGAGTACCTAACAGAGGGCTATAAAAGTAACACAGGTCCTGAGAGCTGAGAGCTCCCACCAGAATAAATATTCAGGAAAGTCCTATTCAAAATGGAATATATTCCAGACCCTGGAACCCACTGACCTTACAAGAAGGAATCCTTGCAAATTCCTTTAAATAGAAAAGCAAGCAATACAACCAGGAAAGGTAGTCTCTATATGTGAGATCTTCTCACCTTCTATAAAAGAAGTGCTATTCAAACTTCTGTGTATTTAATGACACGATCCACACCCACTCCACAGGCACACCAGGGAAAACACCTTTTTCTGAAGCTCTTACAATTCACCAGCAACCCATTCCAAATACCAAAACAAAAATGATGTTGTAAGCTACTGAAACTAAAAAAAACTGTTGGCAAAGAAGGTATAAATACATAACAAAAAGCAGTGGTGCTGGTTTTAAACCAACAGCAATAGCTGTTCTTGATTTATGAGGCCCAGTGTCATGCCACAGGCTTGAAAAGTTCCTTCACACCAGAGAAGCCCAACAGAACTTTAAGTATACCCTGCTTGATACAGACCCTGAATGCCAAGCATGCAACTTATAACAAAGAGATAGTATATTAAAAACTAATTTTATCACAAAAAGATAAAATCTCTATTAGAAAGAAAAACAATGTGAAGCCTAATGAGTTTTGTTAAAAAAAACAGCGACAAAAGCTATATTCACAATGATTTCTTCTGCATTTAAGATTGGCAATATTTATTTTTTTTTATTAACTATTCTACCCTTTGTTTTTCCCTTGTATGAAATATATAAAGCCAAGAAAATTCAATGGAAGTTATCTATAACTTGTTGCTGTATTTTAAGTTACTAAATCTCTACATTATCTCCCTTGCAGCTATTAGCAGCAATATCTGACAAGTATGTGTTCAGCAGTACTCAAAGGAGTAATGACCACATGTAAAATCCACAAAGCCGGCAGAATATGAACTTTTATTTTGCAGCATCACCTCGGCCTTTTTTATTTTTTTTTCCACTGCAACACGCTGGCCATAATTCAGCCAAAAGAACCGGGTACACGGAAGGTTTACAAACTGAGACTCAACACTATAACTGATAGTAAAGCATAGGAAAAAACGACTGATAGTGACCAACAGGAACCAAAATCAAATCAAATACTTTAGAAAGTCAATAACTACACTAACTGCTGTAACACCTGAACATGAAAAAGCTGCTATAGATGTTCAAAACCAGTAATGTCCTTGATTTACGATCCGAACATCACATGCCAGACAAGATCACTCTCCAGACAGTTGTTACTTAACTCGTGCCAGAAAATCTCATTGCAAAGCAAACTGCGATTCTTGGATTTCTTCCAAGAATTTCAAAGCGAGACGGGCACAAAATACACACCTAGAGAGCACCTTCCAATAGATCTCCTAACTTAGGAAGTTTCCAGGTGTACACACACAGCGTTAATAGCACAACAAGAGCGCCCGAACATCTCCCGGGTCCGGGCTCCGCGCAGCCCGCAGCGCATCCGGGAGCGCTGCCCGGGCGCGGCTGGGCACAGCCGCCAGCTCCGCAGCCCCTCGGCGGTGCCGCGGAGCCCCGA
>VXBR01006874.1:1079363-1130891 GCA_013400215.1 Cisticola juncidis
CAAGGCAGATGTCGCCGTACGTGACACCTGCGGAAGGAAAGCCGGGTGCAATTCCCGATGCGTGAAAGTGGCGGGTGCCCCGAGCAGGCTCGTGACTCCTTCGTTCCCTTATTTTCATACAGTCATAGAATCGCAGAACGGGTTGGGTTGGAAGGAGCCTTAAAGTTCATCTATTTCCAACCCCCTGCCATGGGCAGGGACGCCTTCCATTAGACCAGGTTGCTCCAAGCCACATCCAACCTGGCCTTGAGCAATTCCAGGGGTTAAGGCATCCACAGATTCTCTGGGCAGCCTGTGCCAAAGTCTCACCTCCCTCACAGGGAGGCATTTCTACCTAATATCTAATCTCAACCTACCCTCTTTCAGTGTTCGTATTAGGTGTTTACAAGTACAATAGAAAACATCAAGGAGGCCTGTGTTATACTGGGTTGCTGGGCTTTGCTCCCTGAAATTTTGGGCAAGTAGCCATCCTTGGTGTCCATTTGCTAACCCACCTCATAAAGATAATATCACTTATTTGCAGAAAGTTTTGTACAATAAGTACTTAATTGTAAAGTTCTACAAGGTAAGAGATAAAAAATACAGTGTCATGTTAAGGAAAACACTTGCAGTAGGTATGCAAAACATTGAAATAAATTAAAATTAAGATCCTCAAAGTGAACATTTTCCATCTGATCTGTCTGAATTTTGCAGGGAGCTTAGTTCAGCTCTTTTCAAGAAGGACAGCTTTCATTAGAGGAAATGCAATCACAGTCTTTCTAGGCCAGGAATGTATGAGCAGATCTAAAACTTGAAAGAACCTTTCAGGTCATTGAAATCAATTCCTACAATTGTGGCCACTCTTATCCTATGTAATTGCTTTCAAAATATCTCCAAGCTCCACTGTAAAATAAGGTTAAGGCAGGTTTTCACCTCCTCTAACTGAAATCTACAGCTGAAAATGGGAGAAAATTTCTGCCATTTTATACACAGTATCAATTTATATCATTGTTATAATAATAATTGCAGTAGTTTTCTAATCGACTGTGTGGAAATAAGGGTGCATATCATACCCAAAGCATTTTATTCCTGATGTGTATGTTTTAAAACATTGACAATAATATTACAGCTTCTTTAATTAGAAGTGAGGTTCTTTCTATTAAGAACCCCTGTATGTTCAGAGATCTGAAGGCATTACTATACATCTTAGTTTTCATATTCCAGTTTTTGGGTTTAATGATTGTTATTTGGGGGGCGGGGTGATATCAGAGCATGAGAACTCAATTATCTTACTGGTATGGCAGAAAAAAAAGCATTTGTTATTGGTAGAGCTGTTGGAGCCTGAGTTATGATTCAGTCTGAAGTACAGAGATGTTTCTCTCCCGCTTATACAAAATCCCTTGTGAGTGTAAGAAGCTTGGCAGGTTCTTACCTGAGAAACAAATGATGCTCAGAGGAGTGGAATAACAGTGATTCCCTTGCACAGTGGTGCCTCTTTCTGTATTTGCCATCCCTTGTCATGATCCAACCCTGTTTTGCTGGACTTTTTTGTTTGTTTGTTTGTTTTACATTTTGTCTTGATCCTAACAGGTACCTAAATGGCTATATTGAACACAATCACAGACAAACTCTTTCTTTCAGTGCTTGAGATTAGTAATGAAAAGTGCTATTTAGGCAATTATTGAGTAAGATGGTGCTGAAAGGCAGAGTACAATACCATTGTGTCTGGAAATGTTATCATAATATTTAAAAGCAAGAAATGAATTATGTTTACCACAGTGGGAATGAGTCATCTGGATCAGGCATTCTTTTCTGACACTGAAATATGATGACATATAAAACACAAGAACTATTTTCAAAACCACATTTTTATTTTCACCATGAAAAGTTACTTTTGTGCTCATTTTTTCCCATTGCTAAACCAGATTAATGACTTTCAGGCCTGATAATTACTGTCACTGATCTTTCATACACAATGTTTGTGTGTAGGAACAAATGCATTAAGTTCTTGTCATCTGAACACTCAAATCGAGCTAACAAGTCCTACACATTCTCAGACATATGGGTAAAACTTCATTTGAGATAGATGAAATCCAATCATTTCACATGCAAAGCCTCAAACACAAATACTCAACTGCTGTGCCTTAGAAACCTTGGCAGTGGCCTGGAGCAGTGAAGTGCTGTGGTCATGGCCCAGCCTGCTGACCAACAGTCAGTGCTTCCTTATAATTCCTCTCTGTTCCTGTTCTTTTGTTGCTTTTGAAAAACAGGCTGTTGACAGCAACATGTGATGAGATTTAAGACTAAAATTTGCTTTCTGATGCATCTAACAGGGAAGAGCAGTGTTTGCTGACGGACTGTATGCACACAGGCTTGCAGGCTGTGCTTTTCTCTATATGATCTTTTATTATATTTTTTCAAATAAATGTTGCATTATCTGGTACAGTAACCATTTATCCTTAAGATATTTTGAGATATTTACAATGTTTAATTGTCTTCTATCTTTTTGATGTTTGTACTGTATTTTCATTTCTCCTGTCAGCTGTTCTGAGTAACTGTGATTTTGAAAGCTTGACCTAAATGTTCTCTTCTACATTATTGCACTGTAACTTCTGTATGAGCCTATCACCATGCATTATGCCACAATTGAAGGAGGCATGAAAAAGTAATGATTTTCTGTATTTATAGGATTCTCCATGGTGAAGATGGTCAGCCATAAAGAACTTATTGCACTAATAGTGCAACAGCTTAACAAGTTTAACCCTGCAAATCAGAGCCTGGAGGATTTCTTGAATGAATCAGCTATGATGCTGCAGGTATATTAAGTTTTGGTTGATCTTACACAGTTTACTCTGTTACTGTGTGATTTTAAATGCAAAGCTATCTGTTCTCTAACGTTAATGTTGTTGTAACTTTCACTGATTTCCCTTACAGTGACACTTTTTGTTCGACTATTGCCAGAAAACAAGGCAGTAAAGATCAGAGGGGTTGAAAAACTGCCTGGATAGCAACAAGAGAAAAAAAATTTAAAAAGCAACAACCTTATAAAATTGATGAGATAGTGATAGGGAAAACCTTCATTCCACTTCCGACTAACTGTTTTGTCAATTATTCCTTTCTTCCTTCCAAGCAGAAGTTTCTGACAGCACCACCCTTTTGTATGTACAAATGCAGTTCAGAAGCTGCATCACAGGATCAGGTATTCTTGCTTTGAGGACATAAGTGACCACCAGAACAGTGGGATAAAAGGACAGTGACATTAAATCAGCCAGCAGATTCTAATTTAATGCTGCAAATAACCAGACCATGCTTTTCCAATTTGTGTCTGTTCTGGCTAAAGCAGTTCCCATCCTTTCCTGCCCGTAGTCTGTCACCTCTTCCCATCTCTTTGTCCTCAGTGTCACCCTGACTTGTGCTGAGGCAGCTAGTGGATTGAATCAGCTTTAGCAAATCACTAAGGGAAGACAGTAATATTGTTTAGACTGCAATTGTCTGTGTGTGCCATGTGTTATCAAATGGCATTGATGCAGCCCTGATTCCACACTGCCATGTGGCTCCAGTGCTCATCTTCCCTTCTGACAATAAGGTATAAACCACTGCTATTCCAGTCAGATAGTCTTTTGCATTGATTTTGCATAAATAAAAATGACTAAAAGAATATAAAACTGTGGAGGTGTGATAAGAAAGCCAGGGGCTGAGCAGTGGCTTCACACCCATTCCTTAGGTGCTTGCCTTCTCTAACAGTTGCCAGTCAGGCCCCTTCTTTCTGACCCTGCCCTCCTGCCTTGTACTACTGGCATGACTCTTTGTGTATTCATATCCTGGATTACATCAGGGAACTGATCCAGTTTCAAAATAATAATTTTTCACTGGGCAGAGAGCAGGTAAATTCATTTACCACTGCTGCCAAAATAAATACTTATAAAAATGAGTCTTCAGATCATTGTTCTTCTCAGCCCAGGAAAGGTGATACAAAGACAAAAGAAGCAGTAACTCCATTAGAGAAAAAGGAATCTAAAGTTTCATAATAAACCCTTTCAGAAGGGGAAGGATAAGGAGGATAGCTGAGGCCGAAAGGAATGCCAAAATCTCTTTCTGACTAGTTTCAGGTCACCTACTACATAGGAGTTATCAAAGAAGGTAAAAAGTAAGACCTGTGTTTATATAAAATTCAGCTTTCTTTCAGTACCAAATGAATGATTAAAATTCATCATGAAAAATTCACTAACTTCTTTCTTTTCTGTTTCATGATCCTAAAAATATCGTAGCATTTTCGTGGCTTTCATGATTTCCAGGCTTGGTAACTTACCAATTAGCCAATATTAACTAACCCATGCAGAAACTTCCCTCAGTTTGTAACCTGCTTAACAACCTGTCTCCAAATCACAGACTAGAATCATACCTGTTTGTTTCATGCCAGCAGCATGACAAATAGCAAACTTCATGTTGTCCACTGACCAGAAAAAAAATCTGGAGAGTCAGATTCCAAGAGACCAAATCAAAGTAATTACAAGACACAGCTCTATTTTTTTTTTTTTTTGCTGACTTAGGTGTGCAGTATATTACACATTATTTTTCTGCAGGTCTTCTTTTCTTTTAAACTCTTTTAATAGCTTTCCATACATTTACAGTGCATTCAGATGTTAGCACTGTATGTTTTGTTCATATTGTGTTTGGATAGTTTAGAGTCTTTATGTCTTCTACTATGATCTCTGAGGTGTCTTGTTTAGTTCTTCAATAACTTGTTGATGGCCTCCATAAAATATCCTCCTTAGCCTGTTGTTCACCTGTTTGGAGATGTTCCTGGTGAAACCAACAATTTTGGGCTATATTATTTCCCTCAAAATAAAAACAAAGTACACACAGGTCATTCCAGAACATGTTCAAGGGAGTTCAGCACCTCACTGGCAGGGGCTGCAGGAGCTACTGTGATGCCAGTTTTGTCAAGTGCCACATCCTCAAAATAAGTACCTCTGACAGCCACACATTGTCACCTGAACTGCCAGGAGCCAAGGACATTTTGCAGAGCACAACCTCTGTCAGAATAAAGTAGATTTTAAGAGCAATATAAGTATACTTTTGAAACAAAATTACTTCTTCAGAAATCTAATAAAGGCAATGAAGAGATGGGCATCCTTGGCTGATCAGAAATGGGGAAGACATCAGTAAAGAGTAAGAAATGAAATGCAGAGTGGGACTGAGTTGTGAAGCATCTTGACAGGCAGCTTTAGTTTTATGTGCTAGAATCAACTGTGAGATGGTAGGTGGAGTAAGTGGGTCAAATCAATGGACTAGCAGGATGAACTTACAGTAGCATTCCAGATGGTTGGTTTCCTAGATGGGGTTGGTTAAACCCACGAAAGAGACACTGATTTCAGTAAAATAGAAAATTCTGAGACACAACTTTAGATTTTTAGCTAGGAAGTGATAGAACAATACTATTTGAAATGTACTGTTCAAAAAGAGTGAGGAAGATGTGCACATAAACTGGTGATGATATCCTGGGGAGTAATCTGCATGGAAAATGACCTCTGGAGTTTGGGCTTGACTGACAGGTGGGTGGCAGTAGAACCAATAACTGAGGCAAGAAGTAGCATGAGAGTGCTAAAGCTTTGTCTTTGCACTGTTGAAATTAAACTGACAACAACGAGAAGGAAATGTCAAGAGAGAGAGAAGTCAGCATCCCAGACTGAAGTTTAGGGCTCTTATTTGTGTACATGATAAGTGGGAATATGTTATGAAAGGAAGTTGGATGCAGTGCTACGGGAGGGAGTCTGGAGGGCACAATCTGTCTTGATCCAAATATCCCTGTCAGCCATTTACCAGTGGCATGAGACCATTCTTGTGGGAATCCTTGCAAATTAAAGCATTAAAAATAGCCGGTGAACTGAGGCACAGGAAAAGAAGTGAAAGTGGGCAAACAATTATATTTTAAAATGAAGGACTTTACAATATGAATGTATGAAAGAAAGAGGCAAGAAATAAATCAGGTTGAAACCATCAGGTTGAAAATATACTTGCTTTGCAAATTATAGTAAGAAGAAATTAATAAATTTCCATTGTATCTTTTACTAAGTATACAGTCAGTCATTGTTGAATATTCTGATCAAAATCCAGCAGGTTTCTTTTTGTTTCACTCTGCTCCTGCAAAGGTGACAACAGTTCAGAGCATAGTCAATCTTCAGCAAGATTTTAGTTTTAATTTCTAGATGCACATCAGGTTACCTGCATAATTAAAACAAAAGTCAAAAATACATGATTATGTGAAATAGTATACTTGGTTCTTTCATAAGGACTGTGTAGAAATTTTTATATTTTGACAGTGCACAATGGCTGTACTGTAGAGGTTTGGAATACTCTGCTAGCCAAATATTGAGTGGATGGCAGAGAAGGATAAACTGAGTTCTGTTCTATGCTCTATCATTTTTCTATCCTTTCCTTTCTCTTGCTCTCAAGTTTACTTGCCCAGGTCTCTTTATTTAACCTGTCCCAGTTCCATCTCTTCAAGTGGTTGATTCCAGCAGTATTGTCCCTGTGCAGCAAGTCCTGCTCACCTCTTTGGTATTGTTCTGCTCACCTCAAAGTTCTTGCACATTCAGTTCCAATCTCTACTGTACCTAAATCAAATGAAAAATCTCTCTCTCTCTCTCTCTCTCTCTCTCTCTCTCTCTCTCCAAACTGAAGCCCACAAGAGGCAAATGCCACAGAGGATAGGTGAGACAGGCTCTCTTCCACCAGACTGACCCAGCATGGCTTGTCCCAGGCTCACCCTGGATTGTAGTGAAAGCTCTGCCTGCCCTGGACTGGGCATGGTAAGGGCACACAGCATCTTCAGGGGAGTTCACTGCTACAGTTTAAATTC
This sequence comes from Cisticola juncidis, assembly GCA_013400215.1. Taxonomy (NCBI): domain Eukaryota; kingdom Metazoa; phylum Chordata; class Aves; order Passeriformes; family Cisticolidae; genus Cisticola; species Cisticola juncidis. The sequence continues at coordinate 1,086,205 of VXBR01006874.1, forward strand.
ACACAGAACACATGCAAATGGCTGATTGTCACTTGGCAAAATGTGCATAGATGTTCATAAGAAAAACAAAAGGCCAAAATTTGTAAGGCACTGCTGACCCCTGTGTACCATTTTGAAAATACATCCCCAGCTGTTTCCCTGTATTTGGTTTGAAACTACTTAATACTTCCAAATAGTTGGGTAAAAACCTGAAAAACTGCCAACTTTCTGTCAAAAATCAGGTACATGTATGAGGCCATGTGAGCTGCTCTCAACTTGTTCCTCTCAAATAACATGGGAGGTTATACATTAACTTCAGCAGAAGCAGAATCAACCTCTTGATTATTATTATTTTAACTTCTTAATGCATCTTCATAATTTTATTCAAATACCAGTGTTCCACTTGAGCATATTCTCTCAGTGTAGGAAATCTTGTTTCAAGCTTTGAGACAGAAATCCCTTTGGAAAACATTTGGCTGTGCAGTCTGCTTCCGAGTCTATTCCAGAGGAGCTGCTCAGAGTTAGAAGCATTACCCTGTGCATACCTTGGTATACATGAGAAAAGCAGTTTATTGGTAGGGAATGATGGCATTAGATTCTGCTCTGCAGAGGTATGTTGTTTCCTAGCTGTATGTGGGATTTAGCTTTACACAGCCCATTTACAGCAGCAGTGGCTGCACACCTAATCCCTGTGTGCTGCTTTGAAAAAGCACACATCTTTGCTTGCATTTTTGTAATTGAGGTAGATGAAGCAGATACCACATCAAATATCCACTGGGATACTTTATTCACTCGTTGCACTTTGCAGCCACTCAATGTTTCAACATGCAAATAGTAAATTAGAAAATCAGTGCTGAAAAAAAAGAAAAGAAAGTGAGGTTAAAGAAAGGTAAACTATTACTGGGACAGTAGTTCAGGTCTGTCTGAACCACTGCAGGTATAAAGACAGAACGTCCTTTTGGTGTCATGGAAATGTATAAACAAATTGCTGAGTGCCAGGTAGCTGTCAGTGTTTAAAACCAAGGTGTCAAGGGAGAGTGTGATCTCTACAAGGCCACTCAGGAAGCAAGAAAGACACATTCAAATCTCATTTCCTATCTTCCAACTCCTAATTTGGGCTTTTGTATAAAAGTGGAGTTAGGAAAACTCACTTTGGAAGTGAGGAAGGATTGGAAGGATTTTTAATTATTGAATAATGGGAGATGAATAACACCATTGCCTCTAATTAGAATGTTATGATCAAAATGAATCTAGAGGTATTAAACTATATATTTTATTTCTGCTAGATGTAAACTTTACATCATAAAAGGAATTTCTGTTTATTGTTCTCAGTGAGTGATCAGACTTTATGCTCTTCCAGGAACTTTGAGTTATTATTTAGTTATTTACAGTCTTCATGTTCATTGTAGTGTAATTTACAATGTTTATGACAATATTAGACTTGTTTTTCACTGCAAATATTTTCAGTAAAACCACAGATTCATTAGCAGTATGATGGATGATTCCTAATCACAACAAACCCTCACCTTCAATCACAAAGAATCATATTATTCCCTCAAACCTCCTAGAAACAAATAAGTCCAGTTAAATGGTTTTGCTTCAACATTGTGACCTAGCTACAGAATTCAATTTGAATTATCCTGAATAACACATTACCTTAAAATAATTCCTAAGTTTGTCTCAGATCTTTAAATTATATATTCCCATTCAAATACATCTTTTCCTGTTGTTCTTCATTTGAATGGCCAGATTACTTTTCCTTCTTTAGCTTCCTAAATGCTTTTTAGTACTCTTTTTATCAGACTGATGCCATCTAGATAATATTTTCATTCTTGTGTACTAAACCCCCTTCTTTTTATTAAGCATTCTTCACTTAATCTATCAAAAATTATCTGTTTCCAAAGGTGATCTTTCATCCAGTGCATGTTGTACATAAGGATATCATTTCATCAGACCTTTTATAGAAATGGACTGCATCTGTTCATTGTGAAAAAAAGAATAAATTTTCTCTCTAACTGAAGCATCCCAGGTATTGTTCTTCCTCCTGACTGTTAGAATCAAGTTTTGGTAATGATAACAAGATACAGATTTTAACACAGGACTTATCATGCAATGTTTGTGCCTTTCTCTGTGCAAATAACTCAGTTTCTTTTCAGTGGAATTACCTGCTTCAGTCAGAGTTGCAGGATCAGACCCATCATGCTGCCCTTCCTACATACATGCCAGCTACAGAAAAGCTTATTTCTGTAAAACCAGAACTGCCACCCCAAATTCACTGTTCTGCTCCTTTATCTCTCTCATGCTGATAGCAAGAGAAGCCTGTTTATGAGCTTCCCATTTCACAAGAACATGGTGTGATTTGGCACAACTCTTCATAGTTCCCATTTGTGCTGGTTCAGCTGTTTCTCACACATGCCCACTCAACTGATTTTACTCAGTTGGGAGTAAAATCAGAATCCTCAAAATGTCAAAAGTCGTAACTTTAAATATGAAGACAATGTAATGCAAGAATGATAGATTTGGTGTAAAAATCCTACTAAATTGAAGAATTTTAATTAGTATTTTTATTTACTGACATAAATGCAGATTGGGATCTTTCCAAAGAAATGATGGCATCTGAGTTTTCTTCAGTGTTCTGGGATTTAATATTAAGTACAAGGGAAAATAATGTTCACTGTACTTCTTAGTAAACATTGGTCAGCATTGTCTGCTGAAGATGAAAAATCCTAGGTTGTGACTGCAACATAGACTGTGAATAGTAGAAGCAGGATATTTTCCTATTTATATCCAAAGATCCCGGGGTTGTTTTTTTTTTTTCCCACTGATGTCAGAGAGAAAGAAAACTGTAGAAAGAAAACATCAGTAGGAATATTTTCTTTCATTTTCACAGCATTTTGATTAGACCCTTGGAGAGGACTAGCACTGATAACTGAAGCACTCTAAACTAATGAGACCGTATCTGCAAAATGTGCACGTTCTTCCTAGTAGAAGACAAGTTCACTACACACTATGGCACAGTTCTCTCAGGAGGTGAAAGCTATTTTATCTTTTCATCAAGTATTATCTTCTTTCTAAAATGTTTGTTTCACCTAAATTATATCCTTAGCCTGAGAAGCCTCAAACAGAGCATGGCTGATATTTCTTTCCTTTTTTCTACCCAGAGAGAAGAGCTTTTCTTTCTCTCATTTTCTCATCTCTCTGGCCCCTTCAAACAGGTCCCACTGTAACCAGCCTTATTATGACACACCCAAGGGAAAAGCTTCCCTTTTGCAGATATTTCTCCATTTAATTCATCCTATTTCTTGTACTAACCTATGCTAGAAGCTGTTTGTGTTCAAAGCTCTTCTTACCCAGTCTCTTCTCTCCTTGAGGAAACTTGACTGATTCCCAGCTACAGCTGTGTGTCAGAGAGCAGGACAAATATGTCCATGGAAGCAGGCTACAGGTATTTGGGTTTTCCCAAAAGGGGGAGGTAACACCAATCAGCACATCATTAGACAAGAATCACATTTTTTTCCCAGGACCATTCAGGATAAATTTAGACAGAATGAAGGAGTTTTTTACAACTTAAACACTTAGTAACCAGAAAAAGCTGGAATTCAATGCCATAGAGAGAACACTGTCAGATATTTGTATCTGTTCATGATCTGTTTTGTCTTCTGGTATTTTTAATATTCAATGAACAGAAGATGATCACTGCATCTGTTACTGTAAGTTGTCTGGCCTTCCTTATGCTGAAGGTCTCACACATACTTGCAAACTTAGCTAACTGCTAATTGTTCCAGAGAAATGTGTGATTAAAGTGTATTTGAAAAGGTAAAAAGTTGCTTTGATGGACAGAATAAATGCTCACAAATTAGTGTTTATTAATTCTTGTTAGCACCTATGACTTAGTGTGTTGCCTGGGGCAAATCTCTTGCCTGCTCCATACCATAGTTCCTGCATGTACAAACTTATATTAGCCAGAAACAATCTCATTAAATACAATTAATGCTACTAAAGTGTTTTGAAAAACTCATACAAAAGGTGCTATAAACATACAATCTGTCATACTGTACCATTTCAGGATCACTTGACTCACTCTGAAATACATCCCACTGATATAAAGCACAGCACAAAGCCCCACAGAATGAATGCACATTCAGGAATTTGTGCTTAGAAATTACACCTTCCCAACACATTGCTTTCCCAAAGCCATTATTATTTCAGATACACGTATAAACTATAAATATCCTTGATGAAATTTGTAGAGGACACAATGCGCTTTGTATTGAGAGAGTATCCTAACTGGTTTAAAGCACTGGCTCGATTACTAGATTATCTGCAGGGCTTAACCAACAACTGGCTCACTGTTACTACAGCTCACCTTTGGGATTTCCTGTCCAAGTACTCCTGCCCAGCCTTGTTTAGCTGATTGAGTAGTGATGAGATCACTTCCTTACGTGACACAGCCCCAGGCTGCTCAACTATTCTCAGTTTTTATATGTAGAAACAGAACATTTGGTACCTTCTGTGGCTGAAAGCGGATGCAACTGATTGTATTTCATGACAAGACATTTTGGCCTGTGGTCCCCAGCACTGCCAGTCAGTATTGATGTTGTGGGGCACAGCTGTCCCCAGGCTGCACTTCCTGTCACCCTGTTGCTTGTCTCAAGGCCATGCAGTGGTTATGTACATTTGTGCTCAAGATGTAAGCAAGAATAAGAACTTCTGTGCTCATCCTAACACTTCTGACTGAGTTGTTAACTCAGAGCAGTAAAAGCAGAGTAAATGTAGACAGGCAATTGCATTTTGATGCTGTACTCTCCACTGTGTAGGAGATGATTTGGGCACAAATGGTGTCCTGTTGTTACCTGTTTGTCTGCTTTTGGCCACCTCTCCAAAGTGCATTTGAAAAGCACAGGTTTTCCACAGCACTTTAAACCAAATTACACAGAACATGAATGCAAAGATACTAATCTAATAAATATCTTGGAAACAACTGAAATTTTAGCTTTCTATCAGAGATAGGAGTTTCTGTTTGGCTTGTTTCTAACAGGCTTGACCAGTTTTACGATGGACTTTCTGTTTATTAACAGAGCTACTATTTCCTGCAGTTTCTCCATAAATAACAGCATTTGCTCAAGAGAAGCAATTGTTTTAATTTCAAAATGTCACAATCCTGCTTTCACTGGGACTACGTCCTCTCTGTGTTTGCCATTCAGCTTTTTAGGTTTGCTTTTGCCTTTTGTAGTAAATTCTTAGAGATCTCATATCAAATATTTTATATATATATGTATAAATGTATAAATATATATATGTATACATGTATGTAGGTATATAGGTATTTATGTATATATGTATATGTATATATATTTCATCATTTAGTGGGGCCTTAGATTTAGGAGTTTTCTTTATTACTTTCATGAAAGAATTTACATAAATATTTATCCATAAAAGGTGTATTTGGAATGAACTGTGTGCCTCACATGAATACTCAGTGCTTAGCAAGATGGAGTCAACACTTTCAATATTTTTAAAACCTTTTGCATATTTTAAGATTTTTTTCAGTCTCTTTCCTCATTTTTTCCTGGTGATGATGCACAAATTAAAAGGAATGAAATCTGGGTTTTGAGCAGGAGTACTGAAAATAATTTATGCTTCCTCTGAATGACAACCTGAGAAAATACACTTTGAATTCTTCTGCATAATTTTTTACCTTTAAATATTAGAATGGTAATTTTAAAGTTTTGCCTTATATTTGCTTGATCTGAAAGCCCTGTATAGTGTCACTCATTAGAAAACTCGCAGAGTTCCATCCAGCAGCCTCTAATAATACCCATAAACTAGTAATGAATCACATTAGGGAAATAAAGCCATCAAGAGGGTAGCAGACAGCCTACCAGGCAAGGTGAACCTCTCATCTGATATATTATTGCAGTTTAATTGTTCCCACACCTCAGAGCTCAGGAGAGATTATACATCAAACATGGACTACAGATTTTCAGAAGATGCACTTAGTCTTTTTTCTTGGCTTCTTGTCTAACCTCCTTAAATCAAAGGATCATTATTGTTTGGCATTTTGTCATAGCTCAGCTGGCCATTTTCAATTCATGTCATAACAAACTGTTCTGGACCTCAGACTTTATTGCAATGTTTAAAAAGCGGTTCATACTAGAAGTTTATCTCATATAGGAGCAGATATTGCTTAAGTTATTTATTGTGATTGAAAGTCTCTGTAAAGAGCATTAATGGGATTATGGGGTAGGATCCAGAAGGCAGTGAGCACCCTGCTCTCCTGTTCTCTTGGGATACTGCATAAACATTGGACCAGGAGCATTTGCTGGATAAGAAACAGTCTGCATTAAAAAGAGTCCTGGCACTCACTGGTTTAGCTTAAATTAGTCATGTTCTCCAAAGTCAGTCACAATTAAGAATCTTTTCCATAATCTCTGTCCAGCTTCTCCACTCAGTTTAGTCTCCCTAAGTAGCACAGAAAGTGCTTCACTTACAAAGAAGAGGGTTCCTGAGGGAAAACAAAATCTTACTGAAACTTTCTCATACTGTTGACTAAGTTAGTAATTGCTCATAGCTCAGAGACTTCAGATTTTCTTTGCATCAACTGCTGACATTCACACATGAAGGTCTTTTAACTCAATGCTTATGTCAGCAGGTAAAATGAACACTTAACAGTGGAGAAAGTTACATTTTACTTTACAAGGGCCATTAGTTTGCTAGGACTGCCCCTATTTGATAGCATTAGAAGGGCAGCAGCCCTACCAAAGGCACTGCTGTTCATTGTTCAGGTTTTCCAGTTACTTCAAAATGATTGTACTTTTTGTACACAACTATTTTCTTTCCAGAATACATTAATCATTATTAAATTTGTATCTCTATAGACCCTTAATGTGACAGAAGAAAAATTTGTATTGGATACACTAGCAGGATGCACAGAATATAAATCCATATTGGATGTGGTTGTCAATGCCTTTTATGTTCAGGATGGGAGATACTGCCCAATTTCTGAGCGTAATCTCTATATAGGTAAGTTGTCTTTACAATTCCAAATCTGTTTACCACAAAATTTTAAAAAATATGATTTTACTAGTGTAGTTCTTGGTATTATATTACTTTGGAAGCACTGTCATTGTGTCTAGTGCAGTGTGAAGTACTGGACCTTTTCCAACGTCCTCATGAATGTGAAGTCCAAAACCTGAAATTGTTATTTAGTCTGAAATATTACTGGTGTTAACTGGAATTTTACCTGAGAAAGGTAAGATGCAGTTGGAAAATAGCATCAGTGGCTGGAAGAAGCATCTTGGAAATTTACCCATCCCCTTAAAAATGTTCTTCAGTGATTTCCCTTTATTTTCTTCTATGCAACCAAGTACCTCTGCCATTCAGATACAAAAATGTGTAACAAAGCTTTGTGTGCTGAGGAGCACAGCACATCTCACAGTATGCAGGCACAATTGCCTCTATCCATGCATGGGTATCTTCATTACTGACCATCACAATGACATAAGTAAATTTCTGTCTGTCTCCAGGAGTGAGGTCAATTATTTTCATTTTATTACTTACCTGGTTAAAATCAGTTCTGATACAGCTATAATTGATAGTATGAGCCTGTTAATTAGGGTAGTTACTACTCCCAAAGTTATTTCAGGTATTGAGAAGCACGTGAAAAAATAATTTAAAAAATATTTTATGCTATTTATTTAATATACACATGCTGAGGTTGATCTATTAAGTTCCTAAATAGGTTGGAATCACAAATACCCCTGTCACTGGTTCTTTAAGTCAGATAAGTTCTGAATCTTTGTGGGTATATTTAAAAGTCAGTTTAATTTAAAGTTGAAAAATACAAAAAAACCATATCTAAATATATCTACATTTTATGTTTTAAAAGCTGCTAAATTTTTATTACTATTCTGGTCACTTCTGTCACAATCTGGAAAAGTACAGAAATCTAAATCAAACAACAAACAAAAGGGAGCCTAAACTGTCAAGGATGAAATTATTAGTGTATCGAGCTTATTCTAAATGGTAATGCTTCATTGTCTCCATTTCTCCCGAGCCATGTTTTTCATTGTCTGGGGCACATAAATTATACCTTTAAGCTGAGTGTTGCTATAATTGGATTGTCAGGACTGGTCCACTCAAAAGCCTCCATTAATCATAGGCAGAGGATAGGAACAGAAAATTTTCCTTTATCAACAAGTTGAGAGTCTAAGGTCATTGGCTTACATTTTTTTAAGCTGCTTGTGATTCCCTTTGCCAAGCTGCATTGACACTTAAATGATCAAAGCTGCTTATAAAGGCTGTTGCTATGTGTGAGCAGATTTGAATTTAATAAAGCTCGTAGGAGATAAATGTATATTCTGCTAAGACTGATTAAATACATTGCTGTACTAAAGCACATGAGATTGAAGACTAAAGATACATTGAGTTGGCTGCAGCACATTGGTCAGAATTTCCTGATTTTACCATTACGATTTGGTGGCAGCTAAAACTCTGCACTGTAAGTGAAGCCTGATTGATCAAAGTCAATGGGGACAAATGAAAGCTGATACAGGAGCCCATGAACTTTACAGGTCTACTAAAATTTCACAGTACTGGCTGTGCCTCTTCCTGTATCATAGAATAGGATCATGAATCATTTAGGTTGGAAAAGACCTCTAAGATCATTGAACTGTGAACTTGTCATAGAGGGTGCAAGATTCATGTTTGAAATTTCACAATTCAAAAACTCGATTTTATTCCAATTTAGAATAAAAACAGATGTTACAATATTTTAGGCAATATGGTCACTTGGGGAAAAAAGCAAAATAAATACTAGAAATCCTAAATTTTATGTTTATTTTTTTGTTATCTATAATGTTGTGATGTATAATAAACTATGAATTAGTAACAGAAGAATAAGAGCTATCCTCTCTGAAAACATTAAAACCAGAGTATGTTGAAAAATTCACTATCAATGCTGTTTAAAATTAGAGAAACAGTCTAAATCCCAGAGTATGTTGACTATAGGGTATAGGTTTACTAGAATTGCCTGCTGCATTTTAAATGTATGTATCTTTTGATAGTTATCTGTTATCTAGCTACTTTTCAACTAGAAGAGATTGGTCTTCAGCGCTTCAGCAAAATTGTGAAATCCTTGGACACTGCAAAAATGCAACAGGTAATCAAAGTACAAGGCATTTAAAAAAATTTTTTTCTGTTCATTGTATGTGATTAATCAGATGACTTTTTTCAACTTTGAGAATAAATTAAATGGAGAAATTACTGTTCTTTTCTGTTAAAATCCAGAAATTAAATTCATATTTTGTTATCAAAAAACCCTTCCATTTCTATACTTACAGGGTGATTCTTATATTCAGTCAAAGATCAATTTAAAATGTATCTTATATAATCTTAGAAGGTCAAATAATCACATAATTTACAGTTAATTTAATTTACAACTGTCCCTTTAAGTTGCACACTCGCTCTTGCCTCTGCTCACATTCTTTCTTTGACTTTAGACTGGAGATGTTTATTCCATATGCAGTGAATTTATTGATGGTTAGTGTTCTTCTTTCCCCTGAACAATCCACTGCCACTTTCATTATCAAGCCTATTATGCTTCCATCACTTTTTCTCCTTGCCAAAAAACACTGGCTGGCTTGGAGCTATGCATATACCAATTGCCCCAGTACAGCATGTAACTGACTAAACCACTGCTGCCAAATAAAACGTGGGAAAACAAAATTCTGCTTCTCTGTCCTTTGCTGGAGTAATGAATTTGGGGTTTGCTCCACTATTTGTTTGCTATTTTTCATTATAACTGTAGAAATATAATTATCTTCTGCTTCTCTTACAAAATGCAAGTGCTAATTATCTTAAAAGCTATGTTGTACAGAGGAGCAGAAGGATAAACTGAGCAGCAGTGCTTTCTCATAAGCCCTGTTTTCTTAGGAAAATGGGCTAAAAATTAAATCACTGGTGACACAGCATCTGCAACCTTTTATTATCCAGATGTTTGAAAGCATAGTCCAAACACACTGTTTGAATAACAAAGATGGGATTAAAAAGATAGACAAATTTTAATAATTAATACCCAAAAGGCTAAGGTTTATCCTTGTAGTGATTACTTTGAATGTTCATGTGGATGCCAGTGTCTCTTTAATGAGTAGAGTTGTAGGGACAGAGTAGGTTAAGTTGTCTGGTTTTAGATAGACTTACTATGGAATGCTTATTATTAATTCCATTCACAGACAAAAATTATATATTTCATTAACAGTTAGAAAGAACAGAGGAATGGCTGGAAGAATTATCATAATCTGGTAGACAGACAAATCACTCTGTCTAAAATGCTCTCCCAGCCCCTTCTTTGGTAAACATCTTAGACACGAGCTACTGGATTGGATGCATCTTGAGCTCATTCAGCTAGCAACACAATTTTCCCACATCATGCCAATTATCTCTTGTTGATTCCATTCATCTAGCTTTATGTGGCTTAAGCCTCAGTGCCCTGATGTTCTCGTTTAGATAATGCCTTCTTCCTTAACTGGAATAACTCTTTCCTGATAGGGAAGTGCTGCATATTCCAATGTCCTGCACCTGCTATCATTGTAGTAGGTGTGACTTGGTTTGCTTAAGTATCTTACCAGATCCTCATCACCACGGTATCTAGTTTTTCTTCTGTTCCATTAGAACAGTTTGTCTCCAAAATTAAGCTAGATTAAATTAATGCACCTGCAGCAGAGGATTTAGAAGCAGCATTTTGTCCCCCCCAGCAACAGAGACAAAAGAGCAGAAGGCAGATCTGCAGCCTTAGCAACAAAAGTTATCAGAAATTTGGAATCCTCCTTCAGGATGCTGACCTCCAGATTTAGCCTGATAACTATTGCATCTGAGTTCAGTTAAGACACTGAAAAGATATTGACATATATTTACATAGGACAGATTTACTTTAATTAAAAATAAACATAGCACATCACAGTCTGAGTGGAATTTTCTTCATCATGCAGATAAACCTCACTCAAATGAATAGTTATCAGATGAATGATGTCAAGCTGTGGGAAATGTAATACTTTTCTCTTAAAGACCTGTATGATGGAATCCATTCCACTCAAAGTGACAGTGCTTCCCTATGTTTGATGAATGTTCAAATATTTTCATTTAGACAGAATAACAATGCTGCCTCACACGTGTTCATCTACTTGAACAGAAAATCACAAGCTCTCATTCTGTAATATTAAGAATACATGTAAAATTATTTTCTAGGTCTGTTGAAGATCTGCAGCAAACACCTTGAGTCAAATCTGAGTTGTTTGTAGCTGAGTTATTCATGAAGTTCTGAGACACCTTGGGCCTAGCACCACATTTGAATTAAGAAGCTCTTTGGTAGTTCTGCAGAACTAAAAACTCAATACAAAGAACTCTATGGCTCTGTGTAAAACAGCTTAAGATGCAGCTGATGCCAAGTCTAATCTAATAAGCTCTGAAAGTCTCAATTTGAAGCTTCTCAAAGCGAAAGTGCATTGCTTCCCAGTATGTTTCATAATGTCAAAATTATTTAGTGGACCTTTTTTCACTCACTGTGATTATTTCAACGTCATGCTTGTACTTTCATTTCCAAGAATTTTAATGGAAGAGCTAAGGTTCAAGTTTGGAATTTATATTGCTGTAAATGACACAGGCTGAATCTGAGTGCTATTTTTCAAGAGTGTTTCAGAAAGCCATTTGAATACTTTAAGATTTAAAGAAAGACTTTTGACCTTCTGGTGAACTGGAGTGGCAAACAAAAGTTCAAATGTTAGTTGTTATTTCTCCAGCATGTAGGCCCCTGCAATGCATAAATGTGCAAAATTTCAGTCTTTTCTTTTAATGGGAATATGCCAATGATTATATTTCAATAAAAGAAAAAGCCACATTGTATACAGCATTTACTATTGTTTTCAGCAATTCTCTCTGCCCAGTTCCCAGGGAGCTGAAAAGAATTTGAGTCATTCAGGTGCAGTGCCAGGCCTGACATATCTTTGGGTTTCATGGGTCTTCCAGTTATAGATAATCATAAGTCCACCTTGGGTGTATTAGACTCTAAAACCCTCTTGTAAAATGATGCTAAAATCAGTGTATTCCAGGATTAATTGATTTTGAATAAAACCTTTGTTTCACAATGTTTCAAGCAAATTAAAGATGAATCAACACATCTCTGTGTTGTAGCCTCTAGTTCATTTTCTGTTTTGCCACAAAAAAAATTTAATATCTATTAGTGTTTCACAAAGTAGAGCTAAAAGACATGGGACTGTCCACTAGCTAGTAAGAACCTAAAAATACCAAGCATCTATGTTTGTAATTACAAGGTCAAATACAAGCAAGTTTTTCAGTGGTGTTTGTGGTAAAAGTAACTATCTTTTTGTAGTCTTATATACACCATGTGTCCAACATTCATATTTAAAAGAAACCACTTCTTATTAGTTTCTTAGGTTCTTCTTCAATGAGTTGTATCTGAACACATGGATAAAAGATGAATGGAGTCACTTCTACGATTCAGTGTATGTTAAAGAGAACTGGATTGATCCACTGCTAAGGTCAGTAGTATTTATGTAGCCTCTGGCCACCTCAAAGTTTAAAAGCTGGGGAAAGCTTCTCCTGAATGCTCACATTTCTGTTAAAGTATTTCTCCTTTTGAAGTCACTCAGAACCCTTCTTGTCTACACAAGTCTTTAGCAATCCCTTTTACTTACCCAGAGGCAAGGTTCTCTCTCAGAAAAGTCCTTTCACAGTTGTTGTACATTTGCTCCCTGATGCCTTTGAATAGATAAAACATCCTACTCTGAAAAAATGTAAAATAGAAGGTTCAAATTATTTTAGAGTCTCATCAGTCACTTCAACATCTGTATGATATTAAGTATTTGAAAAAATGTTTGACTTCCCTGATTTTGGCTTTGTGCACAGACTCGTTTTTACCGATGGTCATAAAATCCCTTCTGAGCAAATCAGATAAGCATATAAGCAGATCTTTTAAAGTTATTTGTTTACACAGTTGCAGCACCCTGTGACAGCTTAAATGCTCTGAGGTGAATCCACTCATTGGTGGTGATATGGTAGCAACTGTACCCTTGCCAAAATGGAACATCTGCATGTGGACAAATAGTAGCTCTGCAGCTTACTGGGTCACTTTTTACTCTCATTTTTACCCAGAACAGATAAATCACACCAGTATGGCTGTAGTCACACATCCTTCTTAATGCAGTATAGATTAACCCAGATGATGGCAATGTCAGACAAAAACATGCTACAAACAATATCAGGTGAAAAAGAGTTTTGCATCTGGTTCTGTCATATCGAAGTCCCTAGAATTAATCCTTTCACAGTGTGTCATTTATTAATACTTTAGCAAATATATAACATAGATTTGGCTTGCACTATTCAGAATTCCACTGACTTCTACAGGGATATATCTGAAGTTAGAGTTTGACTCAAAATATTCCATAGTAGTGATTCTATTCATAAAAAATGGTTGCAATAGTATAAAAATACAGATAGAGAGAAATGAATATATACATCCATACCCACACAGTTCTTGCACATACTCTTTCATGCAGGCTGAGGCTTAGGCCACTGCTTGTTGCATTAGCACCAAGTTTATTGGAGCTGTCCTTCACAGTCAGTTACACTCAGTGTAATGAACCCACGTTTTGCCTGGAAGTGGCAAATGTAAGTTATACCAGAATGTTAAAGACCAGATTTGGTTACTGGGTTTGAAACATCCTTCAGGGGTCTGAGGATGCAGTGATGAATTTAGTCAGTTCAGTAGCTGAATTTTTTTTAAATGTGTCTGTGTTCCTCTTTCTACTACCAGTGAGGTTTAATACAAAGAGTCTTATTTATTTTAGAGGAGCTTCATTACTTGCATAAGTTATTTGCAAGCCTCACCCTGTAATGACAGTACCATCTAAGGTAACAGTCATATAAATCACTTACTGTAAGTTTGCACTGTCATCTGCTTTTTAAGTTCTGGGAAAGCTCCATTGCATGTGTAATATATAAGGATATATAGAGAGAAAGAATAACTGGCATGAAACTGCCACTGTAATTAGACAGTGATACCCTGTTTGTGTTTTACCTTTAATCTGCATTTTCCTGTCAATCCTTAGAAGAAGTCTGAAACTTAACACAAACTCAAAGCCACAGAGATCAAAATCTTCTTGGCTGCCCCCAGTGCTCATTGAGGGTTCATTTGATAATTAACCAAACTCCTTTCTATTTTTTCCATTAGAACTGCCTGTGCTTTAAGATTGATCTGCATGTGCTCTGTTAGTACATGTGGCAACACTCAGACCACTGTTCATGGTGTCTTCATCTAAGTATGTTAGGTGTGCAATTAGCCTATGACAGCTGCTTTCCTGACTCCTAATCTGATCCTGCCACAAAACCAACTGGCCAAGTAGTTGCTTATTCCATACAAACTGTGGCTATTTCACCATTAGTAATCTGGATGGACAGCATCTATCAAGAGGTGAATAAAAGCAGTGTAGCTAAATCCTGAGTACAGATTCATTGGTCAGTTATATTAAAATTGAATGGCAGAAAGCATTCCAGAATTTGCACCAACACAAGCCTCATATACTGTTCATATGAAAAAGGAAAACAAAATAAAATTGAAAAATCTGGGTTTATTTGAAGGTGGCAGCCAAAAGTGCAGCAACTGATTGAAAAGCTCACAGATAAATTAAGTAATCGTACCACCGCTGTCAAGACTTCAAGAGTCACTCAGCCAAAGGAATTTAATTTGACTGTACCCAAGCCACGTGCCATTCCTCCACCTTCACCAGCACCTCTGCCAGTACTGCCAAAAAGACAACCTGTAAGTTGGTTTATTTTTTGAAAGACACTAAAGTTCATGTATGCTTGTGCACAAAATCTTGGTGGGGGTGTTAATAATCTCTTTAAAGCAATTATAGAAAATCTACAACCTTTGACAGATTGGAGAGGACTTTAGCAATTATCTATGTTATTAAAGGTCAGATTTCTTAAAAAAACAACAAACTAATTATTTTCATTTCAGTGAGTGTTCTGTAAGCAATTTTTAAGCCAGCCAGAGGAATGGGAAAAGTTTGGTTCCTGCAGTCATTTTTTGACTTTCAGAAGTAGAACTACAAAATGGATATAAATTGATGATAGCATTGATATGAATGTTTCTGATTGCCCTTGGCTTTGGAAGAGGTTTGCTTTGGATAATGCACTGAAGGAGGTAGGAAAAGGACAATCAAATGAAAGTGTTTCATAAATTTAGATTTTTTTAATAAATGAATTCTCATAAAAACAAATAGAGAAGCAGTTCCACTGGAAATGAGATGGACTCTATGTTTGCAGCTCCTCCTTGAAGGTGGAATTTTATTTTTGTCTTAAATCTCTAAAATTAAGGCTTTCAGTTTAAATTCATTGCTCATGTAAAAATTAGGCTAGATTTGTCTTTGAAATGCCAAGTTATTTATTATCTCAGATTGTGTTTTATTTACATTAGTACAAATCAGAGACCCACAGTTGATGTTATCTCACTGGTGTAAAGCAAACAGGATCTGGGATCAAGCTACTGTGACTAACTTAATAAAGACTGCAAAATCATCTGTATTTAAATGCTGTGAGAAGTGGGCTTAGAAGTCATAGATTTGGGCATTATCTGCCACCTTGTATTAGCACTTCAGGTTTTAAATAATACATGTGTTGAATGCTCTTAGAAACCATTTACATCTTAGGATGGCAGGGTAATTTAATGGTAGTGTGTTACACAGTTAATGGGATTTTACATTGAAACAGCTTAATACCAAGCTCTGAAAAACTGCATTTAATAACTACTTAATCAGTATAGGAATGAGTCATGTTGCTGTCATTTTAGAACTTTATGCTGTGCAGCCTCTCTTAGAATAAATTTGCTTTAATGCAGATGCATTTAGTGAAGTTCGTTTGTGTTGTTTGGATCGTACTACATTTGGTTTGCATTCTGGCCAGGTTTGCAAATTTAAAGCTTGTGTGAATCTAAAGCCATTAGTGTAGTAGTGACATATCTTCTACTCATTTCTGTACCTCTCTCAGCAAATTAAGACTCACTTAACTTTGCCACATGATTACCAGTATCTCCAGTTTACATCCTCAAATGAACAGAGACTGAAAACACAGCTCACACAGCAGGAAAGGGTCAGTAAGGTGAGAGCCAGGCATAGGTGTGGCTCCTGTATGCTGGAGGGTTCTCTGTAATTCAGAGGAACACAAAGAAATAAAGCTCTTCCACATTACCTCCCATAATCTGCTGCAGAAATGTGCTCATCCATCTTCTCAGGAAAATGTTCATTTTATGAGATACCCCTTTTTTACTCATGTTCTTATGCACCTGTCAAAGAACTTCTCACGTGGTTTATCAGCAGGGACTGTTGTAGTCACTACCCACAGTTACTGCTCCGTATTGGAACAGCTGCACAGAACTATGTGGAGGCATCTGGAATTTGAGCAATAGGTTATTGCAACCCTGTGGTGCAATTAGTTCATTCTGATTAACAGGATTATTATTTTAGGTATTGCTTTCTAGCATTACTTTATTCCAGGCATTTCTTTGCAAGCAAAAGAAGATGCATCACAGACATGGGGTCAGGAGCTGGGATGGCACTGCTGAGCACACACTCCCTTCCCAGGGAAGGAGTAGGCTCTGGGTTATTGCAAAAGGGTTATTGCAAAAGGCAGGGCAGTTGTCTTAGTGACTTGTGATGAGATGGCATTCCCCATTGGCCTTGGAAAGGAACTGGTCTTGGAGTAACCTAAGCCTAGAAGCTTAGGATAATCATTCATCATCATAAACGTTCATAAAAAATGGGGGACACTAAGTAAAAAGGAAAAGCATTTTAATTTTGACATTAATTAATAAAACAATTCACTCCAAATATTTGGTCTAAAGGTTATAAATTTGTGTCTTCACTGGCTTTGGCGCACATGCACGTGGATGCAGACACAAGCCATGCCTATATGCATGCACACATTAATAAATTCAATTCTGCAAGGAAAAATGAGTGCTTTACCTTGAGGTTTGCAAAGGAAACAAATGGAGACAGGTGTTTAAACCTGATAACATGTAAAATTATTTAGATACATTCAACTTTCTCGGGTATCTTGGCCTATACTGACAAAGCCCATTCTTTTAATATCAGCACTATACTAAAATAATAAGATTATGCAATCATTTTCTTTTTAAATTACCTGTAAACCATTTGAGTATTAAAAAAAAAGGCTGCACTGGGATGTTATTGCAACACTATTCAGCAAAATTTAATGTATTTTTAGCTATTTTTTCTATTATTTCAGCTGTACTTCATGAGTGAAGTTGCTGATTGTTTAAAATAATGGGTGAAATCATTTAGCCAGTACAGAGGATTTTCTTTGCAAATACACAGACCCACCAATATATTTGCGATCTTACCTATAAGAATAGAAACTCGTAATACAATAGCATTGCATTAGCTTTCCTTTGTCCATCTTATGACAGTAACTTTAAAAAGGAGAAGCGTGATGAGTATCAAAGTGAATATTCATTTTTTTATTCCTTAAACTTCTTGTGGTACCTACTCCCTAAATAATCCTCTGGTTAAAGGGTATCACACAGGCTATGTGAAGCTAACCACTGCCTGGTGAGGGAAAGCAGAGTTGGTGTCTCTTATTCCCAAAACCCCTTTTTCACATTTGGATTAAGTAGGTACAGTTTGGCCTTTTTTATTTACTCTTGCTGTAATTTACGATTTATTTATAGTGACTTTTTATCCTCTTCCACCAGTTGGGTAATCCCTGTATTGTCTGTCTATCTGCTTGGTACTCATCCCCATGAGATGAGTAAAATCACAAGGCAAATAATGTTTTTGAAATAGCTGATGGAAAAGTCTTCTCCTTCCATTACTTGGCATAAGCACAGCACTTTCTGAGGAGAGATTTTCAGCTTACTCTGGCAGATCAGTGCAGTTTGCAGGTAAAGCACATGAGTAGGAAGAAGAGTGAAATAAACTGATACTCACTGCCTGTGGAACCCTTTGCAAATCTTCCAGTTTTTCATTTCTCCATCCATAAAAGCATAATAAAAATTCTTAGATACTTGTGGGAAATACTTTCACTGCTACTTCACTTTAAAAGCTCACAAAAATACTTGAGCAGTTTCACCAGTGCATGTAATTGCTAACTGCTTCTGTTTGTGCATTTTTTTACTTGTAGATAAAGACATCACACAGCAAAGGCAGTGTGAAGTCCATCAGATTCATGATTTTTTTGGAAGTCTAGTTCTGGGTTGGTGGAGATGTCAGGGAGCAGAATGGTCCCCTGTTATCCAGGAGGAGGCAGTCAGAGAACTGCTGAGTCACTTGGATGTTTATAAATCTGTGGGCCCAGATACAGTCTGAAGCTGCACCAGCAAATATAGGCTGGATATTAGGAAAAAGTTTTTTACAGAAAGGGTGATAAAGTACTGGAATGGTCTGCCCAGGGAGGTGGTAGAGTCACCATCCCTGGATGTGTTTAAAAGAAGATTGGATGTGGTACTCCTGCCATGGTTTAGTTGAGATGTTAGGGTTGGGTTGGACTCGATGATGTTGAACATCTCTTCCAACCTAGTGATTCTGTGATTATATAGTCCAATAAAGCTAGATGGGATTCCCATGTTCCCTGAACTGACCTCCAGTGCAAGACAGAATTTATGTTTTCTCCATTAATTCTTGCATTAGTTCTGTAATTGATCTAGCACATTTTTAGCAAGATAAATATTTAGGCAGATGTCCAGTAAACTGTCAGACTATCTTACCCATACAGGAAGGAGACATCCACTCTTTTTTTAGGGCTTACTCTGGGATAAATTTACTGTTCAAGCAAATACAGAAATCAACCTGAAGTCCCTGTGTCCTGGTAATCCAATTAACAGCCAGTCATGTCCTGGTCATTTTAGCTGACATGTGATTGCTTTCCCAGATCTTTGACTAATGCTAGAAGGACTCTGAGTCCTTTACCTCCCAGACATTTAATCCATACCTGCAATGGTTTTCTCTTCCAAGGACATTTGGGACAGCCATAGTAAATCAGAGCAAAGGGCCCTTTTGCCCAGTGTATTTTTTCCAGCAGTGCTTTAACACTGAAGTCTGGGAAGACCAGAGGGATGGGACATCTGCTGCTTTTCTCCAGCTTCCTTCGCAGGGCCCCACTATTTCAGCTCAGACCTCCTCAGTTACAATAAAGTTCCTGGGTGTTTATTCAGCTTCAAAGGTTTTCTCTTCCCTGAACTCCTTTGGAGTCTGTAACTTGCTCCTACTACCACACACGGTGCCACAGCTTAACTTTATTCAGCTGCCCTACCTGGCTGTTGTTGATCTGAAAGCGACTTTTATGAAATGCCAAACAGAACTGTTCCCATTCTGGAAACATTTTTCTCCCCTTGATAAGGCCTATAGGATTTATTATTGCTTTAGCCTTCCTTGTGCTAGTTCCAAATCTGTCTTTCTTTCTAGTCTTTTGACCAGGGGTTATATTCTATTGAACAGAACCAAAAAGCTAGGTAGTTTCAACTAATTGGAATCTGTTCCTGTCTTCTAGAGTGGCACTAATAGAAGAGAATCAATATTAAAAAAAAAACAACAACAAACTGCTTCTGTTCTGTGGTAAAAGTGAATGAGCTCTTTTTCTTTTGCTTGCAAGAATGTGTCACTTGGAATGTTTTATATCCCATATTCTAGAGATTTTTGTCTTTTAATATAGGTTCCTCCAAGCATCTATAAGCCTCCAAAGGAAAGAAAGCAACTAGAGGAAATCAAAACAAAAAATATCCAAAAAGCAAAAGTAAGTGTATTTTGTTCTTCTATCCTTTCCTTCTTTCTAAACTGGTTCTTCTATATTGTTTCATCTTCACAAATCTTAGAACTGTATCTGAAACATATCTGCTTTGCAATTAAATCGCTTGTGGCTTTTTCTCTAGAAATGAGTTTTGTATTCTCTACTCTGCTTTAGCACCCTTTTCCCACTTTCTTTATATTACTACTAATTGTCCAGGACAAGGTCCACCTTTTACTCACTGTATAAGTACCATAAGAGAAATTTTGCAAGCAGTCATATAAAGTAGCAGAAACATGATTATTTTCTTTTCTGCACAATGATTCTTCTAGTCCTATGAACATGTGGATTTATAAAGTATTCACGTATTTATTAAGGCTTCAAATTACAAAATAGGTTCAATATTTTGGGGGTTTTTTGTCTGTAGTAATGGAAAAATAGCCACATGTTATTCACTGTTTTAAAATACCAGCAGATTCTGACTATTTTTTTGTGCAGACTTCATACTGTTACATATTCTTCATACATTCCCTTCAGCAGATAAGAGTGTGAAGTCATCCTGGTTTATAAAGAAACAAAGTACATGATCTGTGTGTGGTAAGACAGCAGGAGAAGGGAGGGCCTGGAAAACACAAACAGATCTAGCTATTTGATCCAAACTTTGACATGAATCTTGTTCAGTGAGGTAGCTCATAGTTAAAGCATTTTGTTGTTGTCTTCTCCTTGGAAAGGAATTAATGAAATGTCAATTTTCACTTTCTTTCCCCATTCCCACACTGCAGTCGTCAAATACCAATATAAATTTGATAGAAGGTGTACCATGTGACTGCTTTTTATTAGCATGCTCCCACCCCCATTCCCAAAAAGCCTGACTCTAGTTTTCACTAGCCATTACAAGGCCATTCATCACTGTTCTGGGCTAAACTCCTGTCCTTGTGAAAGGGGCACTGGAGTGAAATCTTTAAAATGTGACAGATTCTAGGGGGATAAACTTTGCATTCTTTTTGCTGGCCCATCACATTACCTATGCTTGATATTTCATTACAAAACAACACAACATTATTTTTTATCCTTTTATAGTTTTCATATTGTGGGGAAAGCACATCTATTTGTCTGTGTGCTTATTTGCATGTTAAAAATTGTCTAGAAAAACTGGGAAAGAAAAGCCAAATATCACAGTGCCTACACCATCAAAAATCTATGACAACTGTAAAATCACATAACCAGCTACATTCTTCAGTAAAGGAAATGCATTAATACAAGAAACAAAGATAAACCACCACAGAAATTATAGCTGCAATACAATAACAGCAGTTTTTTGTCACTTCTGGAATGTTATTAAAGGCATCCAAAGCATTCACAAAGGTCAGTTCCCTAGACCGTTTGCTTAGCAAGCTGATATGATGGCTCTTAGCAGAAATATGTATGAAAAATGCCATTTGTTTCATAGCATTTTTGCAGAAGCTGTAGCTGTAAGAACCACATCTGAGCATCTGTGAGGAATGAGAACACTGGAAGCCACACTCTAGACAGTTACAGAAACACTGATGTTATCAGCTGCTGCCCAGAAAGCCATTAGAAAATCTAGTCTGTGTTTCACAGCTTTGATTAGAGATTTGGTTTACAACCAAAATAAATATCCAAAAACTAGGAATGTGGTTGCCTGAACTTCCCTATATAATGACTGGGTCATTAATGCCAGGGGTGTGCCTATTGTGTGCACCCCTGGTTCAGTGATCCCTTGGTCATAATTCTCTAATGTAACTTGAAACCACAGTCATTGTGTGTCAGCTGTCTGGAAACAGTTACTGCCAATGGTACTGATGTGCCATGGATAATTGTGATATTTTTAAGCTGCTATCTGGACAAGCAACATGTTTCATATGGGCAGGCCTATCCAAGGCCTTATATCCTATGCAAAGGACACATCCAGGCAGAACTGTGTAGAAAATCAATACTTGCTTACTTCAGGTCTTTATTTAGAAGTGAAGATTTATGTAACTACTAAGTCAAGCTTTTGGAACCCATCTTGGGACCAGTGTTGTTTCACAGCTTCATTAATGACACAGATGAAGGGATTGAGAGCACCCTCAGCACATTTCCTAATGACACCAAGCTGGGTGGTGCAGTTGACACTCCTGAGGGACAGGACTCCATCCAGAGGGACCTGGACAAGCTCGAGAAGTGGCCCGTGGCAATCTCAGGAGCTGTGACAAGAGCAAGTGCTGATGCTGCCCCTGGGTCAGGGCAGCTCCCAGTGTCAGCACAGGCTGGGGATGAACAGGTCCAGAGCAGCCCTGAGAAGGACTTGGGGGTGCTGTGGGTGAGAGGCCGGACAGGATCCCGCCATGGGCACTCACAGAAACCTCCCTGTCCTGTCCTGGGATCATCCAAAGCCCCGTGGGCAGCAGGGGAGGAGGGGATTCTGCCCCTCTGCCCTGCTCTGTGAGACCCCACCTGCAGGGCTGCATCAGCTCTGGGGCCCCAGCACAGGAAGGACATGGACCTGCTGGAGCAAGTCCAGAGGAGGCCACCAAGAGGGATGGAGCACTTCTCCTGTGAGGGAAGGCTGAGAGATTGGGATTGTTCAGCCTGGACAAGAGAAGGCTTCAGGGTGACCTAACTGTGGTCTTCCAGTACCAGAGGAGAGTCCACAAGAAGGATGGGGAGAAACTTTTTACAAGAGCAGGTAGTGACAGGACAAGGAGTGGTGGCTTCAGACTGAAGGAGGGTAGGTTTTGATTAGATATTAGGAAGAAAATCTTAATTGTGAGGATAGTGAGGCACTCACACAGGTTGCTTAGAAAAGTTGTGGATGCCTCATCCCTGGAAGTGTTTAAAGCCAGGTAGGATGGAAATCTGAGCAGCCTGGTCTAGTGGGAGGTGTCCCTGCCTGTGGCAGAGGCTTTGGAATGATGATCTTTAAGGGCCCTTCCAACCCAAGCCATTCTATGATTCTGTGAATATAGTGGTTGGGGCTACAAGACTTTTTAAGACATAAAATTATTCTTAGATAATTTAAATATACCGCAATCTTTAAGATAGTTGTTTTAATTTTAGGATCTGCTCCTGAAAGCAAATACTAACCAGTTCAGGTGTGCAACCATCAAGCCTGAAAAGAGAGAGGTATGGTGCAAAATACATATTGAAAAATTCCCCAGTAGGAAGATGAAATATGACTGCCATATTTCAAGATATCTCAGAGTATTTGAAAAAATTATGTTTATTTGGGCTTAAGACTTAGGTGCTATGATTTATAGCTATAGTGTCATTTCACATCCCTATACCAACATTTGCCTCTTTGTATGCATAATGCACAACCCCCTTTTCTTATACTTCTGGTGCTGCTTTATTATTCTCCTAATTTTGAGACAAGCAACCTTTCTGTGAAACTGCTCCAACAAATCTTCAAACTGGCAATATTTCTCTAAATCCAAATATTATTTTTCCACTAATTTTGATGACACAGAGCAGCCAAGCTGAGGGAATACTGGTCCCGTTCAAAGAATCCTTGCTCTGGTTGCTTCCCAGTTCACAGTTATGTCACTAAACTATGTATGTAATATATTCTTTTCAGCATCAGTGCTGCATATTCTATTCACTGTATTTATCCCCATGATACCAGACAGTTTCACATCAGTATCTATAGCTAACATCATTAAATTAATAAGCATCAGTAGAATTCTACCACTAATTAGTAATTTCAGGAAGTGTGTTTTGACATCTTCGTTTGTCCTCTCAGTATGTATTTCAGTTAAAAGCTGAATATATTAATACATATATGTAAGTAGTATTTCACAGTCAAAGAAAGAATCACTGTTACTTCTTAGCATTATTTTAGTCAATATTTGGTCATTTGTTATATTTTGCCAATATACCTTTGTATGGTTGTATTCCCACTAGGTCGAGTGTACATAGCAAGTTCTTGTGTATATTACAATTCCAAAATATGTCCCCCATGTATTTGTTACTCTCCAAAAAAAATATTTGATGAGTATTCAAGTGTTAGTTTTGAGAAATACTTAATATCTTTTGCTAAGTAATTGAAAATTTGTTTCTGAAATGAAATAATGTATTTTTGGTTTGGACTGCAGAACATACATGACAGTATGGAGAGTAAACCAGCATTCAAGGCTCAAAAGATCCAAAGCAAGGTGAGTAACCTTGAAGGAACTGTTTTCATAGGTACTTGAAAATTTGACACACGTGCAATCTTGTGATGATGGAAACTCGACTTGAATCTGTGTTTTTACACTAAAGTCTTTGGCCAGGAGCATGGTATGGATTTGGTCTATGTTTCATAGATTTTGTTCTATGCACCATTAATAATCCAGAAAGAAATGGTCAGGGAGTGACAGGAGCAGGGGCTAGTCCATGACAGAAGAGAAATAAGGAGCCAAAGGTGATGAAAGCACAGGCAGTGGCCTCACCAAGCAGGACACAGTATGTGAATGTGAGGAGGTTGGTGGCAGTGATGGGTTCTGCTGACAGCAAGTCACCCTTGGACCAAACAAGGTCAGATCTGGGGCCCACCCAAAGTCCAGTCAGGGGACAAAGCTACAACAGCAACCCATGTCCATGACAGCAGGAGACAGAAATGGAGACACAACCAGGAGTGGAAGAATTCCCAGCATAATGGAAACTGAAACCCATTTCTAAGTCTTAACTGGGGCCCCCAGGCCAGTGAGCAGATGGTGTGAGTGGAGGTCCTGGGTGAGACTGGGTGATTAAAACCTTCTGGGTGAGGTCAGGGTGATCCCTGAACCTTTTGGTTCCCTGAGGTAAATTGCATGCAGTTGTAACACAATCTAACCATATTGCCTTAACAGCATTTTCAGCTACAAAGGGAAAAGATTTTATGTAAAATAGTATGAAATGAGAATTGTCCCCAGCAAAAAAAAGAATTATGAAACCTTGGTTTAAGAACTCAGCATGAAGACAGAAGAATCTTGCATCAGTACATCACTGTTTCAAAATGAGATCCTAAAAATGCTGAGCAATCATTCCAGCTAATGACTGTCTGATACACAATATACAATCAGGCTGGATGTTTGCCTTGTTTCCTTCAGACACATACTGAGGTCATGAAATCCACTATCCTGATTGCTTCTCTTGTAGAATTTTCAAGGGTCAGAGAATTGTAAACATGGGAAAAGAGCTGTTCAGCCTTAAGTGGAACACGTGAAAACTGTGTCTGCAATAACTTCACGACAGATAATCACTCTTATATTGTTCAATCTGGCACCTTTCATTTGTTTCAAATTCTTATGCAGAATAATTTCATCTGTGCTTGTATTGTGGTCTCAAAATATCTTGTGAGCAGGTCTGCCTACTCTTTAAAGCTATGCATTTAGGTACAGCTCATAAACACTGTGAAAAGATTGATTCTCC
The DNA here is from genome assembly GCA_013400215.1 of Cisticola juncidis. NCBI lineage: Eukaryota > Metazoa > Chordata > Aves > Passeriformes > Cisticolidae > Cisticola > Cisticola juncidis. The sequence continues at coordinate 1,111,387 of VXBR01006874.1, forward strand.
ACTTGGGGGACTGGGCATCTGGCAAGTATTTCTAAAGCCTGTCTGGCATTTATCACACACTGAAATTATCTTTAGTAGCTGTATCAGCTACTCAGTGTGCTTGTTTACAGTCCAGCAGCATCTAAATTACAGTAAGGTAATAAGATCCTAGTTCATTTTGCACAAAAAGAAAGAGAAAAAGCCCCAAACAGGAAACATTTAAAACAAACAGGAAGCAGTTAAAACAAACTCATGTGACCTGTAATTACGTAGGCTCAGTTCAAAACTCTGTATATCCCATTGCCCTTCCTGATAATATAAAATAATAAAACTTTAGTGCAGACTAACAAGAGTCAAGCCATCTACCTAAACTACATCAAGAAAAATATGGATCTGGCATCTTCTGGCATTGATTTTGGCCACTCCTGAAACTTGCTGTTATCTTCTCTAGATACATAAACAGTTTTATCTTGTCTAAACACATTTTCCTTAAGGTTAGTTAGGTGATATTCAAGATGCTGCTGTAACTTTCAAGCAGAGATAGGCATATTGATATTGATTTTGAAAATACTTTTTATTCCTGTAATAGGCCTGTTCCATAGGCCTTCCTGCCTGTGCAGCTCTCTGAGTAAAAAAATCCTAAAAGGATGGTTTAGCCAAGATATATATATAAAATTTTAATCTATCTTCAAATTAATGAAATTATATAGTATTTTAATCTACTAGTATTTTGCTTTTCCCTTTCTAGAACACCCACAATATATGAAATATATTTTTATTCATTTTAGAAACATATATTATGTGCAGCAGCAATTATTTCTCTTGCTGTTCCAAAGTATCTATTCATTTTTTTCACTGGGAGAATAAGACACTACAAATGCATCATCCCTCTGTCTCAGTCTGCCTCTTGCTCATATCATATTTCCTCTTTACATATTTATTAGTTTTGGTGAGCTGTTGAATGTTCATTAGGTGGCAATAGTGAATATGATATTTTTCCACAAGAATTAGTGTTCTGTAATTTTCCCACTTCCATTTTCTGATCTTGAAAAAAGGAAAAATATCTCATAACAGGAAGAAAATGAGTAAAATTCAGAACTTCCTTGATACTATATGACATAGAAGAATCTATTCAGTTTACTTATACCTGCCTGCACATGTCTTGGGAGTCCTAGTTATTTTGATTATACTGCCATATTTCTGTTTCATTGTCAGTCAGATTTCTGGTCAATAAACTGTGAAACTCAAGTTTAAGGTATTTCTATAATAGTTCTTAGTTCAGTTCTCTATCCAAATTATAGTTGGTAAATACAGAACATGAAATCTGTAGACACAAAAAACTGTCAAAACTATGGAAACATCTACATGTGTCAGAGAAAATGTCTTCCCTAAGGAAACATTTTATACACAGTACAGGCATAAAATACAAACTGTTCATATAATGCAGAAAGCTTTGAGATGTGTTGAGATGCAGATCAAAAGGTGGAACGTCATTGGGCATTAAGAAGTCATAAAAAGCCAGACAAAAGAAATAAAATGCATTGGTTTGGATTCTTTTCCTAAATCCTTCAAGTTATCATTATTTTGTCAAGAAACTGACAGGTAATTAATTTTTTTTGCATTAAAATATGCTATCGGTGTGAAAAACGTCCTTTTACTTAGTGAATTCTCGGTGACAGAATGTGTTTGCTATCCTCAACCTACTTAATTAATATAATTTATAACACATGCTTTTTCCAGTTATGTATTTCAGGAGACTTCACATTTCTGCATACAGTATTTGCAGTATGTAGCTTTAGTGATTCTGTGCATCTGTTTCTCAGCTACTCATTAAGTTCTTCATTTGGAATTGAAATACATATTTGAATTCTGAACACAGAACTTGTCTGGATTTAAATCAAACATGTTATGATCAAGCTTTGTTTTCTGCAGGAATGATCCCTGTTCTTGTTTCAGCAGCACTGCTTTGCCTTGGTTCAGATCAGGTCTCTTACGTGTGTCTGCAAAGCTGACCCATTTTCTCTGAATACCCTACCTGTGCAGGGAACAATTTCAACTAGCAGAGAAACTGATCCTTTCCCCCTCAGTATTTGGAAGTTGTGTGGGAGTCAGTCTTAACACAAAACTTTAAAGGGCTATCAAAGCAGCCACAGGATCTAGCCCAACTTACACGTTGAGGCCTGAAAGTCACTGAGAACTGTTCTTCACTTAGCTAGAAAATGGATGTGGCAATGGGTGATTGCAGTCATCTTGGAAATTCTTCTACATTGTCCTAGTGATTATTTATAAAATGCTTCTAAGATATTCCTGTCCAGGTGCCACTTATGTTTTACTTCATTGTTTTGGCTAACTGACCATCTTTCAGAGAGGCAGTTTATTGTCTTTGTCCAAAACAGATCAAATCCTTTTGCACAATGTATGTGAGCATTGGAAAATATGAAAGGAAGTGAAGACATACTATGGGATTTACATGGTCTAAGAGTGATTACAAATTTATAATCCACTTGGGGGACTTTGCTGATTTCTTAAGCAGCTTGAGTGGTTTATGAGCAGCATGCAATTTCATTGTGAATGTCAGATTAATGCTAGATGAATACTTTAAGCAAAATTTATGCTGTCTTGGGTCAATTTATTTGACCCACTGAGATGTTTTTATACTCTGCTTTATGGTTTACATTACTAACTATGGGATATACATTCCCTTTCCTGACAGATTGACAATATACCCGTTAAATTAAACACAGCGGCTATTTTGAGGGAGGACGCCCTCTACCAGCGGAAATTGGAAGAGGAACTCAGAAGGTAGGACCACATTCCACCTAGGATTGCTTTGCACATCCCTGGATATAGGATAATGAACCATATCAAAAATAATTAAGTAAATTCCAGGTAAACTAAACTAATGGATCTGTTGTAGGGCATTCTAGTCAATAAAAACAGATGACAAATGAAGAGAGAAGTGGATTGAAGCGGACTGAACAAAAAGTCTACAGTAAAGTAATTCTTTTTATGTAGATGCTGTACAGTGTTACTGTGTTCTGATTTAGCATTCTGGCTGGTGTCCACTTGCAAAGTCCAACAGGGATCACTTTTATATTTATTCCAATTCTCCAGACTAAATAATAACCTAATATACATCTATTTCTTTGTCCTTTGTACAAGATGCATCTATATGAAGCCGAATAATTTCATATATCTCAATTTTCTTCAATGTTTGCCGTCAACTACAAGCCAGGTTTGATACTTGAACTTAATATGTACATAAAAATACCTCTCCATTTCTGTCACAGTAAGATATAGCACACTAAGAATGTGCTGTTCCTCAAAGCAAGACAAGACAAGAGCCGAGAGTGACAGTAGGACATGTAGGGACAGTGTCCTCTCTGACAGCAGCTCCATGGTACCGTGGTAGGCAGCAGGACAGATCCAGGGACAGACACCAGGGTCAGCCAAGGGTGCTACAAGAGTCCAAAGGGACGAGTCTGAGCCAAAGTCCAGCCAGGAAGCCAAGACTAGAAGGCAGAGTCAACCCAGCCCTGGGCTGGGTGCAGGCTGGTCTATGGAGTAGCTTAGGCAAGGATCACGGCTGTTAACCTGGGTTTAACCTGTCTCCTGGGAAGAAACTGCACACACACCAGCCAGGACTTCTCATAGCTCTTCCTCACACAGTTCTTTTCACTCCAATCCCATCCAGTGTTAGACAATCCCCCTGCAGCAGAGCTGTCTTTGAACATAAGCAGCGAATCCAGGGTGAGGGGGAAGGGGGTAATAAGAGGTTGCAGGTCCTTTTGTGCATTTAGCACTGTAAGAAACCCCGACATAAGGATTCCTCCTAATGTCAGCAACACAGGTTTTCAGAGGATGTTTACTAGGGAGAGGGTGACTCCTGGATGGCCACTGAAGGTTGTATTCTACAGCTAGAATCACATAACATTTTTAGTGAAAGACTTCACAAAGATAAAACTTGTATCACGTTATCTTGCTTTAGTATAACTTCTAATCCAGCCGGCTTAGCAGGGTAAGCACTAAATATTGATAGCATTTTAAGTCCTGCAAAGACTGTGTAAGTTTGGATTTGATCTTTGGACCTACCAGATTTTGGTTCATGCATCAGGATTTTAGCAGGTAGGTATTATACATCACTCAGGTTCTGTTATCAGCTAGTCACATATATTAAGGTTCTTCCATATTACATATGCTACTGTTCACTGTAGCTGGCAGAATTTGTTACACTCGGCAAAGGAATAGTTCCCTCTAACTTGACACTATTTTATCTTAGTGAGTTTTAAACTTCAGCTGCATTTAACACAAAACAGATATATATATAAAAAAATATATATAAATGTATCACATGTATATGCATTGGGGAGCAGCAGTAGGAGGCAATTGACTCCATGTTTGTGTCTGTGCCCTAATTATTGGCTCATTCCCTCCTCTGCTGCAGGACTTGATGGGCCTGCCCCAGGGCTTTGCCATGTTTTTCTCTCTCAGCTGAGCACAAAAAATAGGGATGTGACTTTCCTTAACAGCTGAATACTTCTTTGAGCTGAATGCCTCGTTACAGCAATATTATTTAATTGACAAAATACAAAACAGAAATAGTGTTAAGCAGAAGTTTTTTGTTCTATGTTAAAGTGAACAAGAGGGTTGCCAAAGAGAAAAGTTATCTGTTCTTTCTGCCTCTAAGCAAAGCAGTCCTCTGAGAAAATGCACATCCCTTTACCCTGATTCTCTCTGCTCCTTATGAGAATCCATACACAGCTAAAGTTTGCCCTCTCTTGGGGCTTTGTTTTACTGAAAACTTTCAGGTCCATGCTCTCATGTACTTTATTCCAGTCTGCCTTTCTCAGGCTTTACACATGGTAGGAACACTTCTTAGACTGGAATTAAAATACTTCTGTCAAATGACTTTGTGAGGACTGCCTTTTTTCTCTGCAGAGATCAAACACTTTCTATCAAAGGCTACTGGAATTGTTTTATGAACCAAGGCAGGACTACAGAGCCAGATCCCTAGAACAGTATACTCTTTCTTTCTCTCTTGCAGAATTGAAAATTTGCAACAAGGGGCTGGGGACCTATCTGAATTCTTGGAATGGCAGAAACAGATGCGTGAAAAAGATTTGGGAGAACAGCTGACTGAAATGGAGTGTAGGAGGCTTCAAGGAAAACTGAGCTATGAAGAGGCAGTTCTAGCCCATCAGAATGTAATCCAAGAAAACAAGAAGAAAGCTGATCTATTGAGAGACAAGGTAATACATACAGGGATGCTCACATTTTGCTGACTTCCAACTTGTGCAAATCATAGCACAGATGATACCTAATATTAGAGGAGTAAAATTCTATGCAGTCTCTTTACTGTAGTCTGCAAACAAAGGAAAAAGAGGGCTATAACTTCCAGATATAGCAAGGCTTGCTTATACATGAAAGTATTTTTTACAAGGATTTTTTGTTTGATTAACACTTACCAAGTAAATTGAATAACAGAAGAAGGTCAAAGTATGCTCCCCTATATTCTGTCATTATGCAAATCCTTTTGGAACAGATACTTAAATACTAAGCACCATTAGCATTGAAATCAACAATATATAACTGGTTTCTTATAATTACTGATATAATTCAATTTACTTCATATTATCTGACACACTAAATCTCTCTTAGGTAAAAATTCAGACAGACAATCCTCTTTGGATCCATATATATGGAAAACTGAATATTTATGCCAAGAAATATTTTCACACTGTTTTCAGTCTGGCAAATCACAGTTTCTCAAAATCATTGCTAGATCTTTTTGCTATTTTGGCAACTCACATTACATTTTCCCCATGCTTTTCTTATAAACTAAACAGGTGATCAAGAATCACCAAATACTATAGACTTAAAACTTTGCACAGACACCATCACATTATTTTCTATTTGTCCAGTTTGTTGCTATGCCCTGCAGGCCAGTACCTGTCTCTCGACCATCTCACAAATGTCAATGCAGTGTCTCAGCAACATAAAATGGGACCACAAATGTACAATATTTTCATCAAGACCATGCTACAAAAGGAAAATTTGCTGAATGAGTTTCTTTTCTGTCCTATAATACCTTTCAATCTTTTTTAGCATTGAGTCCTCACGTTTGTTTAGACAGACTGTAGCAAGAAATTATGTGAACCCTAGTGTGTACAACTGAGCACAGCATGATTGTTCATACTCATTCCAAAATTGCATTTGTTATATTCTTTTTGACTTCAGAGCATATGTGTTTGATTTGTTAGCAGAAATGTCCCAAAATGAATAGGTTTGGGGATGTGCAAATAAGACTTGCTCTAACCCAACCAATTCCATGTAGCTCCCTTTGCTTGTCAACAAGCAGGACATATTATCCATTTGCAGATCTCCAGATGTACTGGACACCAATTGTCCATTCCCCAATGTTCAGCTGTCGTGCTGACCTGCTTCTTTCTTTTAAAACTCTGCTCTTCCATCTAAAACAGGAAGAACAGCAAGGAATCTAGTTTGGGATAATCAATTTTCCTGCTTCTTGTTCCTTTCCTCTGACAAAGAAAGGAACATGGTACCCAAAAGTGAGCTTGACATTACAGAGCTATGACTTGGGCCCAAGAAGTTCCTGCAGGCTCATACCTAGCAGTATATTAGATTTGCACACTTCTTGCTGTCTCACAACCAGATACACAAATAACTCTTTTTGTCTGCTCTTGGAAACATGTAGAAGGGAGTCAGGCAAAATAGCTGTAAAAATGTCATGCAGGGCAGTTGTGTGTAAATAAAACACAGAGAGGAGATTTTAAATCTGCATCTCTTTCTTGTCCCCAGCCATTGTCCTTTACTACTTTTGTGGATGATGTAATAGTTTGAATCCAAATTTTTCCTTGCCCTGTTTCGAAGATTTGAGGCGCTCAAATCACTTATTAGGATTTGTATTCACCTGGTTTTTTTTATGATTTAGAAAGCAGAGCTGATGCACCTGTATGCAGAGAAATGTCTACAGGAACAGAAAGAAATGAAAGAGCTTGTGGAGCAGGTCATGGAAGGACACAAGAATGTAAAGCAAGCAAAAGCAAAGATCCAGGAATACAAACAACAGATAGGTATATATATTGCCAGAAAAATGAGAGGCAATGCTAAATATCCCCAAGTTACTTCATCTTTCTTTTAGTGGGCCAATTACAATTTTTACAGAAGGGAAAGTGAAATTGAGGGAAAGATCCAGGCTATACATTCCCATGAATGTATGAATATGAATTCAGGAATCAGCTGGTAATGGGTGGATCAGAAAGTCTAAGCTACTGGTCACGGGAATTGCTCTTTGTTTAAAGAGGAGAACTACATCACTAATGTTCTGCAACCAGTTTCCCTTCCACCTAAAAGTAGCACATGTAAATGACTCTACTTTTTGTCAAATGCAGACTTCTCTGCTTGTGTATCTCCATACTTGTATTCATAAGGATTGAGGCAGGCAAAGAGTGTTAGTCACTCCAAAATGGACTAGCAGAGCCTAGCAGCCTTTGCAATTCATTTTTTTTCTAAGATATACATAGCTTGGAAGACTATGAATCTTTTCTATTTTATAATATCCTTTTATTAAGTAATGAAACAGTATGTAGAAATGATAACAGAAATTACAAAGCAGTAATTCAAAGTGTCTGTGTATGTATATAGTACATTTATGTGCTGAATAGAAGGATAGATGGTGGAGGTGGGAAGTACTCATTTGTTTCTTTAATGATTCCTCCCACCAATACCAGACTGTTCCCTCAAGTACCTTTAGATCATTATTATTATCATTATTCATGAATGCATATGAATTTTCCTCCAGATGGACTACTTGTTAAAATAGGCAAACAGCTAACTGAGATTAATTCTTATCTTTCAGTTCAGCAAGTTTGTGAAGAAAGTGGAGAACTTCTGCGGCAAGCTTTACAAGAAAGGGAGGACGAGAACAGGAAAAGATACGAACTAATTCAGCAAATACGAGCTATTGAGTCTACACCTAGCATGAGACTCAAGTTTGTTGATTTAACAGAGGTAAGCTCAAAAGGAAAAACTACTGTTTTTACATAAGTGTGTACTGTATATGTTTCACGCATTGAGAGGGATTGTGTACTGCAGATATATCACAGTCTGGATGGATGAAGTACAAAGTGACCCATACATGTCATATTTTGTCGTTCTGCATGACAAAAGTTAGATCTGAAATGGAACATTGACAAAGTCTAGAAAATGAAAATGTTATCAAGAAGAATATTCTACTTTAGTTTAGTCTACTTCAGTTGCTTGAACACCAGCAGTATCTACTGCATGAGTATAGAACTTTTCTTATTTTAGGAACTACTTCACTGGCTTCACTGAGAATTTTTGAAATGCAGACACTCAAAACATTCAGCTTCTACCACTCTATGCCTTGACCAAATTCTCTTTCCTAGACGTGTTTGATGTTTGCTTGTCCTGCTCAAACACTACCAGTGATACATATAGATATAGATAGATATATAGATATACCCTGTTGTACAACATTTCCCTTTTACTTCCTGTGAATACAACTCAATTGACTAGTTTAAACTAGAAGCCAAGTAATATGGCACTTGCTATTTGCAAATCACTCTTAAGTGAAAGCTGAGGAGATCACAGAATCAGGAAGGCTGGAAGAGACCTTCAAAATCATTCAGTCCAACTGTCAACTCAAAACAACCAAAATACTATTACATTAACCTATGGTAGTACATATTTTTCAAAAGTGCATATTTTTATGTGAAAATATAGACTGCATAACACTGAACTCTTCTGGCAATTATCTACTGATGCTACTGGTGACCATTGTTTTGGTGACTGGCAGACATGCAGAGCATAGGAGCAGAAATCACTGAGACAATATTGCACAACCAGCCTCTAAATTAAAAACTAATCATGGTCACTTTTTACTAACTCAACTTTTGCAGCTCTAGGAAAAGAAGCTATGGAGACCAAAACTGCTGGAAATCATATAGCAGAGAAAGCCAAGCCTGATTGGTTGTCATGTTCTATTTTGTGGCTTTACTGTTCTGGCCACTTATGCCCCACTCCCCTTACTGAGTCATCTTTTTTGACTTTCCATTTGTTTCATGGACCACTGCTCAGAAGAGCCAGAGAAGGATCACTAGAGGACAAGCACCTGACTAGACTGCTTAGATGGCATCCCAGACCAGGAAAGAGAGACTGAATTGCAGTCAATTCTTCAAAGCAAACTGAATGTCTGAGCATCTACCTATGATGGAGCATCCTTCTCTTTTCCAGTTTCTTTTCCTTCCCCTTCATGTTCAGTTTTGGGAAAAGCTCACAAGCAGAAAGATCACTAGTATTTTGCCAACAACTCACTCAGTATTCAATAAAAGGAGAAATTTTTTAATGTGCTATGGTACAAGATATGCACCAAAGGTGTGTACCAAAACTGTGTTAAGATAGACAAAAATAATATTAGTCAGAGTGAAATTGATTAAATTTTGCAGAGAAAGCTACACAGGAGCTCACTATTTGTGTGTGTTTGTGCAAGTTTTCCATACATGCAGGTGAACTGAGACTGCAGCAAGGTGAGCGTTGCTCTTTGCTCCCAAGTAACAAGTGACAGGACAAGATGAAATGTCCTCAAATTGCACCAGGGGAGGTTTATATTGGGTGCTAGGAAAAATTTCTTCCCAGAAAAGGTTGTCATGCATTGGAACAGACTGTCCAGGGCAGTGGCTGAATTGCAATCCCTGGAGATGAGAAGCGGCACCTAAAGACACGGCTTAATGGTGGTCTTGAAAGAAAAGAAAAGTATATATAAGAGCAAGGGCCAAAAACTTAAAGCCTTCACAAAGCTGTTAGGAAATGATCCATCTTTGTTTGCAAACTAAAGTGCAGAAGTCTCTCTTTAGATCTCAGAATCTCATTATCATTCACATTGCAAAAAGGATACTAAAAAGCCTTCATTAAACATTCAGGTTTGAATATTTTAAACTTGGGCATTATGATCTGAATTTTTTGGTACACAACATTGTTTAGTCCTAGACATTTCAGATAAAAATAGTAGATACCATTATAGATTATAGATCAAATGCATACTTTGGAAATGGATAAATATAAAAAATGCATATTTTTAGCATAAAATCTGTTCTGGTTTCACACATTAAAAAAAAAAGTAGTTTTACATATTAAAATTAAAAAATGTAATTAAAATTAAAAGTCAAGTACAATTTTTTGAGAACTAATATATTGTATTTATGATTAATCTTATATATATTTTTCAATGCTTTTTCTTTAAATGTTTTATGAAAGATATGGTCTAGATTTTAAAAACTGTTTTTAAATACCAGTTAGTTTAGGACCAGCACTATATTTCTGGAAATCAGAATATATTCAGTGTGAATTGGAACACAATCAAAATATTCTGGTTTTACTCATGTACTCTCCTCTTGGTATTTACAGTGTTATTTAAACCTATATTTCCTGTTCTCTAGACTGGCGGCCATGGTTTGTTTGGTGAAATGTCAATAGTGGAACTACGGGAACGCCTCGCCCTACTGAAGGAAGCGCAGAAGGCAGCAGAGGAAGAGAAGAGAGACCAGATAATTCATGAAAAACAAGCTAAGGAACAACTTATTCTAGACAAACTGAACCAGATTTCCCAATTCAGAGCAGAACTTGGACGAGCAGCTGCTTTAAAGTCAGTATAAAACAGCATGTGACATTTAAGACACTGCAATGTCATTATTATTTTGCCAGCCCTTGAGGAGAAGAAGAAGTAGAGAGTAAAACACAGCCCTTTTATAAATCAGTATGACTTTTGTCAAGAATTACACTGGAGCTGGGATTTCCTTTTAATTCTTGAAAATAATTTTCGTCAGATTTAACAAAACGTTTTCATCATTTATGGCTGAAGACACTCCATAGGCTATGGTTGACAGTATTGCCCCAGGATTCAGAGCCAATAATATATATTTAGAAAGAAATTGAAATTTTGCCTTTCTTCTGTTCCTTTTCAGCTAATCAGAACTAATTTGATGTTATTAGAATCATTCTAGCTTGCCACTTAAAGTTGTTTCTCATTCTCATCTAAACCAATATTAGGGCTGTAGTTTTCCTTGAATACCATCTGTAATGTGAAAAGGAAGGTCTTATTCTAGAAGTTAACAATATTTTAGGATGAAGATTTTATGATAGAAATAATAAGTTTTAAATACATTATAGCATTAAATTAAAAAGGAAATTCTTTGCTTACAGACTCTCTGATCAAATTCTGCATTCATTAGTAGCATTTATTGTTAATTATCATATTTATTAATCACTGTCATAAAGGATCCATAACCATCATAGATGCTTCAGATATGCAGAAGACAGATCCCTTGCACAAAAGTTTTAAAATCCAAGTTAAAGCTATTTACAGACAAAGATGAGAGGGAGAAAGCCTGTGTAAAAATATACAACATGGCACACCTCTTGATCTTATACCATTTTTACTACATCTTAAATATTTGCCACTGTTTTCCTTCAAATTGTCTTTCATCTTTTCCCTTTTGTGTCTTACAGAGACATAAGTCCTTGTCTTGCCATTTTTATTTTGCAAACTGGTGTTCAGCCTGACATTCAGAAGACATATTCTATCAGGCTACAAAGACATGTTTTTAGACATGTCTTAGATTCACTTTTATTGCCAGAGGTGGCTTCTCAGAGTTCAATTCATGTTAATCATTTATCATCCAGTTCTACATCTCAGTTACAGAAGGCAGTATTGATGTATTCCTTTGGTTTTCACTCATCTCAGCTCTAATTTGTTTTGTTGCTGATAGTTAATCTCCACAGATTGGGGTTTTATTATGTTAGTACTTGAGAAGATAGTTTAATGTATTTAATGAATCAATAACTGCAGCTGCAGTGGATTGACTGCACAGATCAGTGACCTTCCTTTCTATGGCATGTATCAAGAAAAGATTTTAAGACTTAAGAACCTGCAGTGGAGCTGGAGCTGGAAATGTACTCCCATTGCTAAACATTCAGTATTGTGAAAGCCTGTGGGAACAACTCAAGCCACTGCTTTCCACCAGACATGCAAACTAAGCATTAGGAACTTATGTTGTACATAAAACCTGTTTCACTAGCACCTGCCTAAAGAATCATCCGTTCTGCTAGATATGTTGTGTGTGAATTTTGTACAGGACTATGTTCCTTTAAACTAGACTCTTTGTTTAATTCAGAACTAAAATTGTTCTGATCCCAAAATAAGCTGTGCTTGAATGAGAAGCTTTGATTCACTTTTTGTTCTGTCATTTGAAATGTTTTTTAGAACAAACCAGCATGCCAAAGATAGTAGAATCCAAATTAAATTATGCACTAAATTTCAAGCCTCTGAATCAATCAGTCAGTCTGGTCAGATTCTTGATAAGTTATACAGTAATTTTAATGAAGCCCTGTTTGCTTTCTAAATAAAGAAATATAATGTTTCATTACAGATGCTAGAAGATATTTTCCTTTCACAGTTCGTAGGCAATTCATGTATGTAACTTGGAAGTAACTCCTATAAAAAGGCATCATTATAGTATAGCAAGAATATTTTTCTTTGGGAGTGCATTTCATGCATTTTCATACAGAATCCAAGTCTCTGGTGTTATTTCTGTTAATACAGAAACAGGGCATGCTGGCCATGGAATTTACAAATGCTAGACACTTTCATGCAGTTTTTATTTCTCTCTATACGAACTATGGGGGTTGTGTATTAAACCTTATTTGCAGATCTTGAATCCTGAAAAACCTCTCACATCAGTGTGAGTGATTGTTTGGGTTCTATTCTTGATATGTTGCACAAGAGACACAAAAAGCTAATTTTTATGTTTACAGAATTGATTCATCATTATAGGGATAGAATAGCAAATCTTACCAATGGTCCTCATAAGTTAGCCTTATGCATCAATATAAAATTATGTTATATCTTCAGTTGCATTATGTTGAAGGCTCCTGCTAATCAGCTAAAGTATGGCAGCTAAACTCTGCTAAACAAACCTGTTTTAGTGACAGCTGAAGTTTAATCAGGTCACTACCAGGTTCCTTTTAATATTATTTACGGACATAAATCAACACAAAAGAAGCACATTGTACAAGCATACAATGAACTATATTAAACAAAATAAGAAATGGAACATGAAAAATTACAGAGACATTGGCCTTTAATCAACTGCAAGCCGTGACATCTATCACAGCAGTGGCTTTATGAGTGCTTTGAGCATATATGCAGGACATCCCTTTAATTGCCAGAGTTTCACACAGTTTGAAAATCAGTACTGTCATTTGAAGTGGACAAGCAGTTCTGTTCTCAGCTTTCGAACTCAAGGACCAGCAGATTTGTGTGTGTTGGAATACATGCTAATGTACTCAAGTTACATGCCTGTGTACTTGAGATACAACTCCCTTTCATTGCAGTGAGGGACATCTATTACTGCAATCAATCTAATGCCCTAAGAATGACACAATAGCTCAAACCAGTTGATTTGAGGCTCCCTCCATCCACATTATCTGTGCTTTGTGTTGGATTCAAAGTCCAGGACTGCAAGCTCTCACTATTCACGTGGTTTAAAGCCGTCAGAGGAGAGCAGCACTAATCCTCCTTGACTTCCTTGTACATGAGGAAGAGGTGCAGACTCCCTTCAGCTCAAAAGTTCCCTACATCCCCATCTCACACTGTGCCAGTGGTGTGGCATGCTGGGCTCCCAGCACTGGATTACAAATGATGGTGTTTGCCAAGATGGCAGAAGCACCCTTTTCTCTCCCCACCACTGCCAGTGCTCAAATCCCTTTCTGACCACACTGACCACACACACTGAGAGAAGTTACATGCAAGTTATATGATTTAAATCTCTTTTGAGTCTAACCAGTTCTCAGAAGCAAGAGCAAATTCATTATTACCAAGGTAATATGTGCTTAAATGAATTTATTCTGTGGGATGATATTATTTTACCTTCTCATTGTTTCTTTTTGACTTTTCAGGCAAGAAGAAAAGAAAAAGTCCCAGTCTATTGAAAAGCCCATGAAAGATGAACGCATTTTAAACCTGCAGAAGAAGATTGTAGAAAAAACAATGGAGCGTAAAAAGCAAGCAGGACTCTTGAAGATTATCCCCCAGAAAACCAGAATCATGTCAAGCAAGGTCTGGTCATTACATAAGGAGAAAAGCTCTGCAATAGACCTGCTGTTCACAGACCTTTGCTCAACTGCCAGCACTGGCAAGGGGGCAGAGGCAGATGGTGCCATTCATGGCTGGCAATAGCAACACCCTGCCTCCTGCCTAGGCACAATTTCTTCAGCGTGGCCTTGACCTCACCTTCTTTTTTACACATTCTGCTATCACAGAGCAGGGCTCATCCATTCAGCACCTGCCTTCCCACTCTTACCAGCACACACTCATCCCATCAAGACAGCATCTTACCCCATCTCCAGCTCTTGCCTTTCCCAGCTTCCCATCACACACATCCCATCACACAGCATACTGGGCTGCTCACCTCAAGGCATGTTACAGTTTATCCTTGCCATGGTTTTGTGCGGAGTTGCAGCAGTGTTTGTCATCTTAAACTGGGCAACCCACTCCACTTACTTTTCTGTTCATCACACCAAGTTTGATGCTAACAAGTTTCCCAATCATGTAAACAAACAAACTGTGTTGTCAGACAGTGGGATTATCAAATAGAAGTTCAGTGTATCCTCTAAAGAGAACCACTGTCTCACCTGCAGTCTGAGCATCTCTGTGTCTTTCCTGCAGGATTCTTCACAATGGAAGTATTGTAAAGAACTGGAAGAGAGTCGGGAAAGACAGTTCAGAATCCTTCAGCATGGCTTCATGGACAGAGAAGCAGTTCAGAAAAGAGAGCTCATTGTGGCAGCAAGAAGTGGAGCCAAAGCCTGTGTACTGCGCTCTGATCTGAAATAAAAATACATTTGGAACAAACTCAGGCCTGCTGGAAATAACTGATTACTTATTTACAACAAGGTTGAGTTTTATTCTTTATTTCACCTTTACAATGTGATTAGAAACATGTGAGTCTTACAGGCACAATAGAATAAAAACCTGTTTGGAGATTATAATATAATTTTTTATGTTATTTTATAATGGTGTAATGATTAATTATATAATGATTTTTTTTCTGCTATAATCAAAAGCTTTAAGAAACTGAAACTTTATCATCAGAGCTCCTACAGTGTAATGGCAAATATCTGTGTAAGAATGTCAAGACCTGTATTTCTGGTTTTGTATACTATGCCATGGTTTGCTACACTCATTTTTCCAAAGGAATAAAAATGAGGGTAAACCCCAAGGAATATTTGTTTACATTATGCATCTTTTCAGAAGGCATGGTCAGCCCAAGTTCCTAACTTGTCTTCTTACATGAGAGTAGCTATGTAAGAGGATTGCCAGTTTCATCACTGTTTTTTTAGAGGATGCAGGAAAAACTGCTTAGAAGGTTTAGATGATGTGAAAGCCTCCAGAAGTCAGAGCCTAAATTCAGTGGCCCAGGCAGACCTTCCCTCTATTTGCAGATGTAAATTTCTTCACTCTTTAAACAGTAAAAGGAGAACATAACATTGATCACTTTAGGGAGCTGCTTCCAGAAAAAGTAAAAATTCTGTTACTCACCTAGAAGATAATTTGCCCTCTGACAATTTCCATACGGTGCAAAACAGCCTTTAAATCATAAAATTTATTCAGGTACAAAGCCAAGGAAGATATAAATCAGAATTAAAATCTGCCCAGCAGTAAGTCTATGTAATGTATTTCTATTTTAACTCAATGCCAGTTACTAAGTGTTTAATTATGGCTATTGCAAATATTTAAATTGAAGGAGACTGTCACTGATATTAGAATCAGGCAGCTGCTTCTAATCTTCTCACAACATTGCATTTCTCACTTTTTATTGAAGGAGGTCTCATGGAATTCTTTTATTGCCATCTAGCTGTGAAGATCACTTCCACAGCCCACAAGCTGATAAAATGTGCTGTATTTTTCAGTGCAAATAAATGCTCTAGTAGTCCACAAAGGCAATGCAGGTAGGGCTCATGCTCCATAGCAGGAGTTAAGGGACACAGGAGAGGAATCATAGAAGAAGAACTATATGAAAAAGGGGACTATGTTGCCATGTCTAGTACAGTATTGTGTATCTTTAAATGACAAACCCTTGGTGGCAGGGAATTAGTCTTCCTTTGTGGTTGTTCAGCATTCTTTTGCACTGTATTCCAGACCAACAAAGCTAATGAATGACTCTAACACCTCGATTTTGCAGAAGCCAGCAATTAACACCTGACATTCATGGTCTAGGATATTGCATGGCTGAATAGTTCTTAAACTTTTTCATAAGAATTTGAAAAAGGAAAAAAAAAGCATCATTAAGCAGATATGGAGGTCATGGAAATTTCAAAACCCCATCACACTGCAGGCTTCTTGACCTTTGATTTTGGACCAAGTTTCCAAATTCTTAACGAATTACAAACAAGGTGATTCAGAATGATTTCCTTCTCTATATTTTCTTTGCTCTCAAATGAAAGGACCGAGGAACAGAGGAATCTCAATAACCCAGCTGTGGAGTTTTTGCCTTCATAGGTGACAAGTAGCCCTATTGCTACTCTGGGATCTGATGCATGGAGTCATCTTCAGAATCAACATTTTGAGGAATGCAGAAGAATGTGTTTTGAAGGGAATACCAATATATTTGTATACTGGTATTTTTGTATCTATAAAATCTATTGATTTTTCAGTGATGGCAGGCCTTGCATCAGAATACACAGAATAACAGAAAAGATACCACCTTGCTCCTGACAAATGTGTATAACTTGATGCTGGCCACAGCAGATCCTGTCCAGAACCACTCTGCCCCTGCCTTCTAGAACACATTCCCTGTATTCCTGTGTGGCCCGTGGAAACCTGAGGTGAGCAATGCAGAGCCATCAAAGGTCTGCTGGGACTTGTTAGCCTTGTGTTACAAAAGCAGCTGCAGTGCCACAGTGCCAGGTGAGCTGTGAAGTCACACAGCTCACTGAGACTTGGTGCCTCAGCTGGTGCCTGTGGCAGGGACCATCCGGCGCCTGGTGCAGCCACACACAGATAATTGTGTGAGCACTGCCTCTGCACTTGCTTCACGGAAACACAGGTGGATGAATAATTCATGATTCATTCATTTACACATTCTTCACACCATTTGCAGCCAAGAAGAGGAGCCTGAGTGAACTGATGCCACTACAGTGTAAGGAGGTGTAACAAAACCCAGATTACCTGAGGAAGACCAAGGGGCTTTGCCATGTGACAGGCACTGGACACAGGGTGCTCCTCACTCAGGTAACACAGGCACTGCTGGTGGCATTTGGCTCCCTCTTCCACATCAGCCTCAGGAACGAGGGAAAGCTCACGCTCAGTGACTGCCACACCAGGTGGCTAGAGAACACAGGTGTTTCATTATTTAAAGGAAAAAGACACAGAGATGGTTAGGTTGGGATGGTAGGGAAAAAAATACCTAGTACAAATCTCCAGCACTCCTCCCCCAGAGGCGGAGAAGGGAAGACAAGTTGCTAGGCAAAGCTACCAGTTCATCTACAAACATCCCGATTGCCAAGCACGGGGCAGTAAGAATCCAGAGAAGGACAGCTGCTTATTGCACTAAGGTAAAACTGCTGGGGAAAACTCCTTTTGATAGTGAGGTGAGGGCCTTGAAACACTTCTGCAAGTGTTTATTAGTTAGACATTGGATTGGGAGTAATTATTCCATGCGTAAGAGGTAACAATCTCCCACACTGATGGCTCTGATGAATTTTGTTCAGTTTTTTGCTTTTTGGAAAGACACTGAGAAAAATAATTTCTTCACAGAAAGGGTTGTGGTGGTGTGTTTTTCTTAATGTATGTTTTTGTAGTTCCTCAAAATGGCTTGCTCTCAAGCCCCCCCCCCTCCGCACCCCGCTTCCCTTGTTTATTTGGTTTAGTACTTACTATATCCTTTTATACAGTTGTCACTCTCCCCTCAGATCCACCCTTGTTACTGATTGTTCAAGGCACTCCTCCTACCCACCTGTCAATCCTACCCTGTGCCAGTCCCTCCCACTCTGGAAATCCCTAATCGGTCACTGTACTGTAAACCCCACCTTATGATCCTCCCCTAAGTGTACCTAATTGTCTTCACCTCTGGCTTTGCTCTGAATTAAGTCAGTAGAAAATTGAGGTCAAGGGTGAACCTGAGACGCAGTGCCTGGCTGCCTGCCATAATCTTTATTCCGCCCTCGGCAATATTTCCCCATATTTTCTATTGAGTCCCGGCTATCTATTCAAATTCAGGGGTGTCTCCGGTTGTGCTGAAAGGAGTTTATTTCTCTCCGCTAGGTGTTAACTTCGGGTTTCAGCAGACCTCTTGGCTGATTACTGTCCCAGTGTCTGGATAACGATGCTCTGATGGCCGAGGAGGGTGCAGTCCTTCTGCATTGATGACTCTTCCTCCTTATCTTGATGTCTCTGTTCCAGCAATCCCCATTCATTCTTTGTCTATTTTGGGATGGGTTCCTGCCTTTTGTTTCAACCAAACTGGCACACTACTGCTGAGACTCCCGTATCCCTGTCCCACATACACACATACAGTAAGTTATAACATTAATTACATTCTACATTTTAACTCCATACACGCATATACAATATATTACAGTTTCCATTTCATAATTATCTATAAGAACATGAATTAATCATTTCCCATTTTTCACATGAAGGAACTGGACTGAGCTGACTTGGCTTGTTGCAAAGTGCACTAACCACCACACAGTCCCATTAACTGCTCCTTCTTCAGTTTATAGCACTATGGTTGACATGGTGGTTTTCAGTCTTCGGCTGGAATTGATCTCAAACGTCTTTCCCAACCGAATTGATTCCACCATTCTGAGATTCTGTGAAACATTCCCAGAAGATGGGGCAGGGGTTGCGGTGGGGTGGGTGAGAAACACCACCCCAAACCTCACACACACTCCATCTCCAGGTCCCCAGAACAGAGCAAAAGCACAGTCTGGCTTCGGGCGGCCCTTTCAAGGTCTGTCAGGGCCGAACTAACCCGAAGACCAGGAGACCTTTCCCGAGGGAGGGCTAGAGAATTCAGCGGGCCTCGACAAACCTGCACAGGCCCCACAGGCGGCGCGGAACTACAAATCCCAGCAGGCCCCGCGGCAGCGGAGGCGGGACCGCCCGTGTAAGCGCTCTGTGATTGACGTGCGCACTGACCACTCGTCGCGAGCAGGGCCGCGGCTCCGCCAATGGTGATCGCAGGAGGGCTGGCGGTGTCGTGCGCCGCTGTCGGCCGGCTCAGAGGTGAGCGCGGCGGGCCGGGGGCTCGGACGCGGGGAGCGGCGATAGCGGGCCCGTCCCTCCCGTTTGCCTCAGGGTCCGGGACGACAGGTGAGGTAGGGGAACGGGAAGGGAAGGAGAAGCGAAAGGGGGAGCAGCCGTTCCCGGCCTCAGTGGGGGGAGCGGAGGAGATGCGGCCGTTCCTGCCGGTGCGCGAGGCTGG
>VXBR01006874.1:1131202-1173710 GCA_013400215.1 Cisticola juncidis
GGGCACGGCTGCGTGAGTGCCGCTCCTGCCCCGTCTTCCCGGGAAGACAGCTCTGTTCTTCTCCGGAGGAACAGCCGGGGCTCGCTGGATGTAGCAGCATGAAGTTGTCGCTCTGCCCTCCCATTTTGTGTGACAGCAGGAGTGGGGGAAATGTTCCTCCCCTACTTCAGCCCGCACCTGCATTTCATTACAGGATGTGGAAAGACTCAACTAGTTGATTTGGGGTTTTTTTGGTTTTTTGTTTGTTTTGTTTGTTTTTCTTTCTTCTGTATTTGGTTTTTGGGACTGTTGAAAGTGAGTTGTGGCGTCTGTCGGACAAACTTGTGCAAGTAAGAGCAATGACCTTTTCTTCTGGCCAGTATCCATTTTTCTTTGCTGTCTGGAATGGGACATACGGCCTATGAAAAGGTTTAATGTGTTGTTTTGTTCTTCGGAAAGATTTGGGGTATTTCTTGGTTGTTTTTGGAACTGTTTTGGGTTTTTTAGGTTATTCATGAATGTTATAAATGCCAAGACAATTTTCCGATTATAATTAATAATTTAGTTTATTATTACAAATCAAATCATAAATTTAGAATTGTAATAAATTGGATTAAATGAATTTAGGTAATGCAACCGAATTACAGAATCACAAGACGAAGATTTTAGACAGCAAAATCAAATTACAAGAATTAAAGACAAAAGTAACAAAGCCAAATCGCAGAATTTAGGTAAAAAACCCCCACAAACAGCGTAACTAACTTGACAGTTTTTACCCGGGAAAAAGGTCAAGGGTGAACGGGAGACGCAGTGCCTGGCTGCCTGCCGTCTCCCCTGGGTTCACGAAATTTGCCCGTTTCGGGGCCCAGTTTATATACCCTTTATTCCGCCCTCGGCAATATTTCCCCAATATTTTCTATAGAGTCACAGCTATTATGGGTGTTCCCAGTGAGTTTTAAATAGAGTCTTTTTTCATGGGCAACGTGTTAATATCCAGTTTTGGTCCATACTTCGGGGTTGATTGCTGGCTGCAGAAGTGTGAATGGCCCTCCGTGTTTGTGTCAGGGTGTAGTTCAGCAGTGTTGATGGTCTTCCCAACGACTTCTTCGCCCTGTCATCTTCACCTTCTATTTTTAGACAGAGAAAACCTACAGAGGTGCTTGTCTTTTGTTTAACAGGAATCTATGGGACACGTAGGGGGTCACGTACACTTCTGCCTTGCATTTATACAGTACATTACAGTTTCCAGTTTATTATTATTATCTATAAGAACATGAATTAATTATTTCCCATTTTTCACAATGAACATGTCATATTTGTCTGTAGATGCAGCTGCCTGCTTAGAGCACGCAAACTGGTGTATCTCTGTTTATAAGCTGGTTGTATCTCATCTTTACTCTTTTTATGGTGCCTCTCACCAAAGTCTTTTGGTATGAGAATGTTTTACCTAATTTGGGTAAGAGAGACTCAGTTTCTTTTTTCACTCAGGGTGGTGTAGTGCATTTGAGAAAATGAGAGCAGTTTTAAAAGTACTGGAAATACAAGATAGGAAGGTTTAAAAGAGTGAAAGATTAGTGTTCTGCATGGTAAAAAAAAAATTGAGACTGGCATTTTGTGCTTGGTATGTGCATCTTCTGAGGACAAAACTGTAGTTATGCAGATACATCTTTTATGCAGTGTTTCCTATTCTTAGTGGTACAAAAAGACATCTGGAGTAGAAATGAGAAGCAGTCGAAAAGGCAATATAATGCCTTGGACTGGCTGCCTAGAACAGAGGCTAGACAGAGTTAGAGAATAAAGTGGGTATTTATTAAAGGCTTTTAACAGGTACATCTTGAGCAGTGCAAGAACCTGGCAGTGGCTGCACCCAAGAGCCATGACATCATACGAGTTTTTTTGGCAGATAAAAGTTTGGTCTATTTGCATATCAGGGGTTAATTGTCCAATTACAGCTTCAGGTAATGAAGTCACATTCCCCCAGTTTGCTTTCCCCCGATTCATTTTTGTTTATACTTTTCAGGGCTGAGGCTGTGATGATGACCTTGGTTTTCAGGCCTGGAAGGATGGTTTTGTCTGACCAAACAGTGATGAAAGTTTACTAACACTCTATGTGAAGTTCAGAGTTATACACAAATCCAGTACAGGATCTGGAAAATATAAAACTATAACTTAAGGCATCACTCAAATATCCCATTTTGACAAATTCAACATATAATGGTGTTTTAGCTGTGCCTTGCACATTCCCAATGTTTGGATTGACATTATTGGTTTCTTTAGGTAGGTACTTCAGGGTATTTCTTATGTTTAGGATGAATATGAACCTGAGTTTTGTTTGTGTTAGTGAGACGGGGAAAATGTTATCTCTTGCTTCAGACAACTTGCCTTCATTCATGTGGGAGACCAAGACTTCCTTTTGAGAGTGGTGCAAGAGAAGTTTTCAGTATTCTAGAGAATGAATTGTTTGTGAGTGGTAATTCAAACATGTTTAATTAGATTAGCTTGAAAATGTTGACTTTTTTTGTAGAGGAAAAAGCAAGAGACTTAAATGATGAGTAGCAGTAGTTACCACTCCTAGTATAAACATTCTTAATTTAAATAGCTTGACCTTTTTTCTCAAGTACAGAAAAAAAGTTGGTACTTGTAGTCTTTGAAATACTATTTGTTCTGAGATGAACACTGCTTAGGAACAATAACTGCATGTGCAGAACTCTGTGTGTGACAGGAACGGGAGTGGCCTTTTCTGGAACTTTTCTGTACCATCCTGCAGTGAAGCAATAGAAAGTAAAAGTTAAAAGTATTTATTGGCTTGCTAGGTTTTTACACAAAGAAAAGTATTTTTATTTTTTAAAAAGACATAATTTTAGAATTTTGAATTGATGTCTGCATGCATCTTGCCGTGAGGCTTGCTATTAGTCTCACAGATAACTGCAGCTAAAGCTGTGAGTGAGGTCACTGGATGTCTATGGGTTGAGGGGGGAGGTTGCTGCAGTAATTATTTGTATTATCAGCTCCTGGGAATCTTGGTGCTGGGTGGTTTCATAGTGACTGCTGGAAGAAGAGTATTACAAACCTTATCATTGACTTAGGCTGTCCAGTCCTGTGTAACAAACTTTGGTATTAGATTAAGTGGTCCTGCAGTTTTGAAGATTTTTAAGGAATTAACGTGCAATGTACATACCCCGTTCCTGTAAATTAATAGAGTTGATCTATGGTGTATTTAAGAAAGTAAACTCTGCTTTGTTTTCAGAATGTTTGGGCAATTTATATTCAATGAGGTTTCCCAAGTAAATCAATAACATGGAAATCCATAGCCCCACAGGAAAGCTTTGTTCTTAGAAAACAAAAATGTTGCTGGATCATAAGACTCCTTCCACAGTCTTAATAAAATTCCAGCAGTCTGATTTTGTTAGTAAACAAGACTCTCCTGACATGAGCCATGTTGATACTGATGAACCTACCTGTGATGATTTGAGGTAGTTTTACAGTGATGAGTTTCCCTGTGTGTGTCTATTCTCAACTAAATTCTTCAGTAGCAGCTTCTGAAGAGGTTTTGAGCCATCAGCAGCTGGAACATTGGTGCCTTCTGTGTACTCTCTGCATTAATTATAAAGAAACCCAATTGTCTTATTCTAAGATTCTAAAAAACAAACCATTTAAATAGCAACGGTGTGCTCTGTCACTTAGATCTAAAGGTGGTTCTGTCCTCCACTGCAGTTGAGGGTTGACATGAGATCCTCTGATCCATTTCACAGTAATCCTATGTTCACAGACATTACAGTAATCCTGTAAATAATCTGGTTTCTCATGTCTAGATAAAGAAGCATGCAAGTATTTAAAGTGGATAGGATGGTCTTAACATGTCTTCTATTGTGTGTTACTTCAGTTTTCACCATAACTTTTAAATTTGGATTGGTTGGTTGACTTCATTTTTTCTTCTG
This sequence comes from Cisticola juncidis, assembly GCA_013400215.1. Classification (NCBI taxonomy): domain Eukaryota; kingdom Metazoa; phylum Chordata; class Aves; order Passeriformes; family Cisticolidae; genus Cisticola; species Cisticola juncidis. The sequence continues at coordinate 1,135,120 of VXBR01006874.1, forward strand.
TTACAGCTCTCCTTTGACATTTAAGTCCCTCATAGCCAAAGAGGATCAGTGCAGGTTTTTGTTTGGAGTCATCACAGTGTTCCCTGCAACATTTTTAAGCCTTTCTAAAGACACTTGGTTGACAAACCATTGCACTGGGTTGTATTTAGTGTTAAGTTTGAAAAGCACCAGGTCTTGTGAAACCTTCTGGGTATTTTACAAACCCGTGCTGCCTGATGAATACAATAAGCTTATTTTTTGCTGTCTTTCAGCAGTGCAAATATGTCAATGTTGTTGTTCTGAAAGATTCTATTTAAAAACAGTTCTGACAACTTGTAATTTAAAATAAACTGTGACGGTTTCAGATCGAAACTGGGCGGAAACACCAATTCATGTAGTGGTTTCAAGTTTGCCTAGTTCTGTTTCCTGAATTTTGTGTAGTGGTTTGAGTGCCTACTAGAATTATTTACTCAATTTCTGCTATGAGATAGGATTAGAAGAAAAGCAAAGCAGGCTCAGAACTTAAAAAGGTATACAGACAGGTTTATTAACAAAACTGCCTAAGAGAAATTTAGTAAGAACCAGAATAAAACTTTTAAACACTTGCCCTCTCCCCCCAACAGTTTATTTTCTTTCTCCCAGACAACGTATAGAGACAAACTTGGAACCGCTGTTTATCAGTTTATCAGTTTATCACCTATTTTTTAATTTTTCACCAGTTCTTTTAGAGAGACTTTTAAAGAGAGAAGTCTCTTTTGATATGTTATGGTAACTTCCCCATGAGAAAGAACAGTTCTCTTGTGGCTTTTTAATTCTCACAAAAGCATCCACCCAGGAATCTGCATTTGTGAAGTCTCTCTCATATTACATGGCCTCCCACAGCTGTGTATGGGCCATGTACTCATAGGGTATCATTTTAAGGATGAACAGTTCCAAAAGCAGAGGTTTTTCTTCATCTCTAGGACAGAGATCTTTTCTCTTTCTAGGGTCAGATCTTCATCTCCATCTCATCTCTCTCTAGTCAAGTTTCTCACAAGATCACAGGTACTTCAGTATTTACTTAGTCCACCAAAAATGCCTTTGCTTAGATCTGCAATCTGAACACTCTTGTTATCTCCTCAACACATCTTTCCATGACTTAAAGGGATAATCTAGCATGCTACAGTCTATTGCCATAGCTCACAAAAGATTTTCAACCTAAAGCCAAGGCATCTTCTCGGTCTCTTCCATCTAGGCCTCAACTCTTCCTTCACTGACTTAGACGTCCTCATACTGTCTTTACACGTCTTCACTCTGTCTTTTCTCTCACTCAGAGAGGATGTAATGATTAGAAAGTCTCATCTGTGCAAGGCAAGAGTTAACAGTCTGCAGAGGGCATGATGATTCTTCCAGGCAGTGGCCTTAGTGGTAGAATCAAGGCTCCCTGAGGCCAGGCCAGGATCTGAGGATTCTGACCGCTGCGGGCCCACCTGCCCGGCTGCAGAGCCGCCTTTGCCCGCAGCTATCGTGTGAGCCACGATATCTCTGCAGCTGGGGAAGGCCCAGCCCAGCCAGGGCCTGTGGGCTGCGATTGGAGAGGGGGGGACCCTCAGCAGGGGCCACCCAGCCAGGCTGGGCCTCCTGGGCTTTGGCTTTAGCTGGATGTTAGCAGCCTCTGGGACCTGATCCGGCCCTGTCTCCTCCCTCCCCTGCCCGGCAGACCTGGGACCCAGCAGGCTCACCAGGTAGGGGCCTGGCCCCCATGGCAAGGAGGGAGCTGGGCCTCCTTGTTACCTCTTACCAGGTGGAAGGAAAAGAAAACTTCTCGGGATTTTCTCCAGTTTTTAACCTGTGTTTTCACAGAGGCGTATCATCTTTCTAGTGGCTTTACCAGATGTCAATATTCAAACCTAGTCACTGACTGGTTCTGCTATAACTTTCTCGGCAGAAGTCACTTATGTGCAAAACCAGCACATAAAGTTCATCTCTTTGTATTTCTCAGGTGTGTGCACCAACTAACACTTCCCAGCTTTTTGATGTCCTGGTATTTTTTCCAGTTCTGTATCTGAGGAGAATCAAAGAAAATGTCTCTTGGCTTTCTTGATGAAATAAAACTTAGAAAAATCCAATGTCCTAACTTCTTAATATACCTCATTGTTCATTTCTCTTAATCCTCTTGCTGTGTGTAGAAAACTGGTTTACCTAAGTAGTTTTTCATTTCAATTGTAGCTGGTCAGTGAAGATGGTAACTTGTCTTGAAGCAATTATTTTGAAAGAACAGATATGTAAGGTTTAGGGATGGTTCTCTCCCTTGCCTCCATCCCTCATCGCTTGTGCTGTGTCTCCACTTTCCCCTCCCTCTTCCCCTGGTCTCCCAAAACCTCCAAACCCATGAATAATAGTCTTATGGAACTAGGAGTTTGTACAGCACCTAGAAAATGCACTCAGAGTACAGCCTCTCGGTTCTGTTTTTTGTGTGGTTGGGTTTTTGTATGATTGCAGCATTAGGCATGGTCTGGTTTTAAAAGTTCTTGTCTCCTAGCCCAGAAACTCAGTAAAGTGAGTAAAATCGGGGCTTCCCAGGAATGTTGATAAGGCTCACAGAGAAGCTTTCTTTCTTATCAAGTGAAATGAAATCTAGACCTTAAGGACAGTGGGATGAAGTGTTAAAAGAGAATTCTCATTACCTGGACACAAAATTTTATGGAAGTTAGTGCATGTGTGTCCTGCATTGAGGAAACAAGAGACTGAAGGCAGTCTGCCTTCTCTGGTAGCCTGAGCTTTCAACATCCCAGGTAACAACATAAGACTATTTCTTATCTACCAGAAAAACTGAACATGTCAGTTTAGATTTCTAAAAAAAAAAGTGGGAGAGAGTGTTACTCATAATTGTTCTGAAAATGAGATCTATTGTGCCCATGGACTCACTAAGCATTAAGTCTGGCACATGTGGTTCAACTGGGGGAAAAAAGGCATCTTGACTTTCATTTTGGCTTTTGTGCTGGTTTTAAAATGAAAAAATGTGAGAAAATTGATGAATGGTGTATTGTGTTGCCTAAACTATACATAAATATATCTCTGGGCTTCGTGATAAGTACCAAATTGAGACTGAGCGTTTTTCTCAAGCATGTTTTGTTTTAGTAATGTCACAGTTCAATGTTAATAGATCATTTAAGAAAGTGATTTAAGAAATGGAGTAAGTTGAAGCAGAAAAATATCAGTCAGGTTCCTTTTAATTGAAAGGTAGGATTGACTACCAATGCTGTTTTGTCCCATTGCATGTTCACATTTCCCTATCTGGGAGTAGGTTACAGTGTGTGTGCTGGTCTTTGTGGCAAAAATCAGTCAGCCCTGGAGACAATTCAGCAGTTCTTGTTTAACATAGTGTCCTGGTTTTGGACAAATTTAGGAGAAAACCTCTGAAAGGGTGTGCCTTCTAATAGAAGGCTGGTTTTAGCAACCCCTCCCCCTTGGGTTCCCAAAGGTTCAAAAGGAATTCTCTTGGAGAACGTGAAAAAAACCTGTTAATTTAACAATCAGATTGCTCAGGGGCATGAGAAAAAGAGCGAATAATGTTAAGTAATTAAACCTCTCTCGGCTCTGAAGAGATGGGACCCTCAGAGTCCTTTCTGTAGGTGTGGCTCTGTTCTCTCCAGACAAGGGGTGCAGCGTGGGCCCCTCTGGGCTGCTGGTGTTGAAGGGCAGCTGGGCAATGTTCTGGTGTGTTGGACCAGAGAAAAGCTGAACAGTTCCAGGAGAAGAAACCACAGTCCTGGGAAAAAACTTATTGCCTAAGCTAACAAACAAGAAGCTAGCTAAAAAACCCAAGGAAAAACTCTCTCTTGCTCGTTCCTCGCTCTCTCTCGCTCTCTCTCTCTCTCTCTCTCTCTCTGGAGAAAGAAAATGGAGAGTGGGAGAAACCGAGAGGCTTATCTCTGTGTTTTTAAACACAGGTGCCAAAATAATTCCACTGTTCCCCCCCCACGCCCCTCGGATGTAACTTGAAGCTGCAGAGCTCCTGTCTGAGCACAGAGCAGATGATAGGGGATACCAGAGCACAGAGTCACCCCAAGACACAGAGTTGTTATTTTCCTGGTCCCTCCACTGTGTCCCGTTGTGCCCAGCCCCAGCTCCGCACTGTGTGTTGGCCAGCTGGTAACGGTACCACAGCCAGGCTCCAGGATGACACCTTCAGCACCCTGCCAGTTACTCAGAGCTGCCTTTATGCTTTTCACCTCTCCCCCTTGGCAGGTAGCTGGGCATGCACATGTGCAGGTAACAGAGCAGCTACAGTGAACTCATATTCTCCTGCACATCAACAAGTATTTTGAAACTGAAATTTGTCTACTTCACTTGCTTTAAATTGCTCTCAAGCTGTTTGTCCCCCAGCTGTTGGAATCTGGAGATGGGTTGCAGAAGAAAGCTGCTCTTCTGGAGTTTAGGTTCTCTGAAGAAGGCTGTTTATGACAAAATTCCCACTGATCCCTGCTCACAGACATTGCCTTGAGTATCATTCAGTTGCTTTTCAGTTCAATGTCATTGGGATTTCTTAATATTCTTCTAGTTTGCTGTCAAACTCACTTTTTCAGGTGTTAAGTTCATGGGTGAGAATGACTGAGGCTTCAGGGCCAGCTGCAGGTGTCTGGGCCTCACATACTGAACTTGACTTCCCTCCCCTCTGGGTTTGGGCAGAAACTGGTGGCTCAGGAATGGGAATCTTGGAGCAGGGGTATTGGAGAGTACAAGCGTTGCAGACAGGTAACTTTCTCTCTTCTCTTTGATAGGTTTGGAAGAACATTGTCCTCTCACCTTCAGAAACCTGGAGTTCCTATCAGTGAGCTGCCTAAAGGAATCTAAGGAAGTTATAGCTGTAGCTTCCTTGCCATTACTTTTTTGGTGTTTATACCTCTTTTTCAGTGGTTTTAAATCAAGAAACACTATGAGCACAGTAAGTATTTTGCTACTCAACGCAAACCTGATTCTTGAAACATTTTCCATTGTATTTCAGCAAACTGTTTTTAAGAGTTTGTAGCTAATACACAGGAACGTAAGTGTATTGAATCTTTATGTAAGTTCAGTAAATATTTTTAATCACCCTAGGTGCTAGCAATAGTACAGAAAGGCTCACAATGTCAGCAAAACCTAATAAATTGTGAACTAGTTTCTCATTTGCAAACCATCATGATAGGCTTTTTCTTGCTGAGGCAGCTGGTAAGAGATCTGAATCTGGGGTGATGTTTTTTCCTTGCTGGAATTGATTCAGGTGAGAATAATCCATAGCACCTTTTGATAAATATTATAGCCATTACAGGAGTGTTTTCTGTACCCTTGTGTACTTTCATTGGTGTTGCAAAATTAAGGGCTGTGTTACTATTCCTTGCACAGAAAATGCAAAGTCTTTGTTCTCTCTTAGACTCAACGAAAGCGCCGTGGAGGAACAGTTAATTCTAGACAAGCTCGAAAAAGAAACAGGCTCATGGCTTCTACTGCTGAAATGGCTTCAGAAGCAGAGCCAATAGAACTTGAGGAAAGTGGTAAGCTTTCTTTTGAAGTGATAAGAACAGAAAGTGCTTCTGGAGGGTTTGGGTCCAACTGAACCTGTGTTTTTGCCAGTTTGTAGGCCGTTTACTGGAGCAGGGAAACATGATTTTAGGAAGTGCCTAGTATGGCATCCCTAAACAACAAGCCTACTGAAAACTGGTTTGGTTTGTTACTGAGCTACAATGCATTTGCCACTAGTGATAGATGAGTTGCACAGGAAAGGTCCTTGGGAGCTGCTCAAACATCTGCATGTCTATTCAGATGAGATGGGAATTACAGCATCTGCCACAACGCAGAGTGCAGTTCCTAAACTAAATTTGGGAACTCCCAAGTTTGAGGAAGATAAGGAAAACTTAATCATTAATTGTGCCCAATCCCTCAAGGGAACATGCAGAGCACAGTGCTATTATATCATCTATGATTCGTGTTATATTTCTGTGTGATAAACATTCTCCTGTCAGATGAATTGTCTGTTGCTGTCATCATCTGACAGAACTGTGTGAGCAGCTTAGCTGCTCTTTCGCATTTCAGCTGAAAACAGGGCTGATAAAGCTCTCTGTGGATTGCTGAGGGTAAAGCTTGAGAATGAAATGTTGGATTGGTTCCTGAAGAGAAGATGGACAGGAGATGGTTCAATCTCAAGCTGTTACACAGTGGCAGGCAATTCTCCTCCTATGCAGTCTTTGACCTTGGTTCTAACTTTGTTTTTCAGCTGGTGAAGAAGTAGTAGATCTCACATGTGAATCCTCTGATCCTGTAGTTGTTGATCTCACTCACAATGATTCTGTTGTGGTAAGTAGTGAATAACACACTTGCCTAAATAGTGTAGTTAAATTAGTTTTCACATTTGTTGCCTGATGGAATCTGACTTTAAGGGTACGTTTTAAGTTCAGAGTTGGCTTGTCAGGGCATGAAGGTCCTGTGTTGCAGATAACAAAGAAGCTGCTCTGGAGGGCACTTGCAGTTAGTGATAGTGATAAAAAAAAATTTTTGCTCCAGAACCTGGAGTTTATATAGGTCAGTCATAAGTACTGTAATATAAAGAGGTGCAGTTGATAGTTGAAGTTTTTCTACATATATCAAAGATAAAATCTTAGAATTGTGCAGGTTGAAAAGGACCTCTAAGATCATCGAGTCCAGCCATTCCCCCAGCACCGCCAAGTCCACAGCTGAGCCATGTCCATAAGCACCACATCTGCATGTCTTGGAAATTCCTTCAGGGATAGTGACTTCAAGCCAGTGCTGCTGGGCTGCCCTGGGCAGCCCCTTCCAGTGCTTGACAACTCTTGGTGAAGAATTTTTTCTAATACCCTTATAGGCCAATGATTTAAACAAAAAGCTAAGGGCAAGAAGAGTAAGTAAAATAAGTTCAGGTTAATACTCCAAGAAGTCTTTAAAAAACCTTCTTTTTTTCTGCTCTTTTGCAAGCTAGAATAGTCTTTGATCAAGCTGACAGTATTGTTTATCCCCTCAGTTTGGGATGCCCCTGCTCCTGTGCCAAGCAGAAATAAAGCAACAGGAATAGCATAAGGGAGTATTTTTTCCTGGGTTTATTCCTGAACCCCTTTGCAAAGTAAAGGCCTCAAACTTAACAACAGAATCTTTGCTTACACTGCTCCAGTTCCACCAAGAGCAGGTTGGGGATTGGGTTTCTTTTCTTCAGCTGCTGCTGTAATATGAGGTGTTTATGGACATCACTGCTGAACTGGCCTGCTTGAGGAGAAAGAGGGAAAGAATCACCTGAAACCCTAAATCAGGGAACTGAACTGGGGGAGCAGGGAGGAGTGGGTTCAGGTGGTTCATAATTTGCCTCTATTTCTTCCTCATTGGGGCAGTGGGAGCAGAACCATCAGCATCCACACAGGGGTTTACAGAGAAGCATTTAATATACTACTTCTAATATTCCTAATCAAAATAACAGTAATAGCCTGCCGTTCTTAGCTTGTTTTGTTGGAACTCCTGTGCCTAGCTGGTGTTTGTATGTAATACTAGGGGTGCACAACAAAGTCTAATTGTATTTTCTTTTCTCTCCCTTCCTATATGTATTGATGCAAGATTGTTGAAGGTGAGTTGACATTTTAAAATTGATAATGGAATTCTGCTAAACTTAATAATTATTATTGTTTGCCTTTTCCAATGAATTTGAGCAGCCTTTATTGAAACTGCAGAAGGCAAGGACATTGCTAAAGCATCTGGCCAGTGTCTCAGACAATGAATCCAGTATCTGTTTGTTAGTCAGTATCAGAGCTTGTAGAAAGCATCTGAAATAAAATATATCAAAAGCTGCTCTAAATAGTTATTTTCTAAAGACAGAATTTTTTTAAGCCCCAGGTTGACCATCATTTTAATTAGCGGTAGAATATTGGTTGCGAATGAAAAAAAAAGTCAGAAGTTTGTTTAAGCTGTATTGCAGTGAAGGAACTTAAGAAAGTGATTTGTGCTTATAGTATTCACTACTCTAACATGCCTCAAATTTTGCACTGAGAAGTATTAACTGTTTTTCTACTTTAGATGTTAAAATAGTTACAGGTGTAGAGAAGTTCATCTTTTACATCTTTCAGATGTGGTTGTGATTACATTATTGGAGATGTATTAGTATGTTTTCAGCTGCTTATATAGAATGTAATCTGTTCTGTGCTCTGAATGAAGCATGAGAAAGTGAAAAATGCCTGCATTAAAAGTTGTAGCTGAACACTTAGGCAGGTTGTAATTTTGAGACCTTTTAATGTCATTTTATTGATTACTGGCTTGATTATTTTTATGTGGATACTGGAGTTGCAGAGTGAAACTTCAGTCCTCTCTCCCAGAACACAGCAGTTGTTGCAGTTCCTCAGCATAGGATTGTAGCAGTTTCTGTCAGTCAGGAATGGGAGAAGTATCTTCCCTTTATAGGGGAGATGAATTCACAAGTAATGTAGTTACATGGAATGTGTGACATTAAGATCTTCAAGATCAAGTTTTAGCTGTTTACAAGGTGAGGACAGCAAATGTTTTGTGTCAGTATGTAGCAGAATATTCTTCATGTCTTCATTCTTAATGGACATGTTCAGCCTTATTATTTGGAAACTAGTTTAAGGTTGCTTTTCACCCAGCTGAATATGGTGTAATATTGCATTTCAAGGGTAGTTTCAGAGAGATAATAGTATAGCTAACTTAACAAAATTAAATTACAGAGAACCAACGACAAAGGAGAAATCTGAGACTAAGAAGCCAGCGCCAGTCAGACAGCTGTGTACTGAGTAGTGATGATGAAGATGAAGCAAGAGATAACGATGTGTATGTGGCTGATAAAGCGTCTCGAGAACTGGGACCGCTGGAAGAGGATACTGCAAATTCCAAGTACGTATGCTTCATGACCTACCAAACATTGAGTTGTGCTGCTTTTGAGACAGACAGGACTAAGTTGTGTTTGTCATCAGCTGACTTTATGTAGAGCCTTCACTTCCTCATTTCTTTCTTTTAATGAATGTGACATCCCATGTTGCCTGATAATCAAATTATACCATTTTCACTTCAGGATGGAAGGCCAGCCCAAAACAGATCTACAACTTTGTATACAGCCTTAAAAGATGTGTGTGGAGTATGGCAAGGAAGTGAGGATTAGTCACAGGCCAGAGATCATAATGTATTGCATTTCCTTTTCCCACAAAGCTCCAGTAGTTTGTAAGATATAAAATACTTCTGTTGGTGTCCAAAAGGTTTGGTATGACAAGACTGGCAGGCAGCAGTCTGGCAAATTCCACTAAAAGCACTTATGCATCCCTGCTTTTTTAACATCCTGTGCCAGTTGCTGCCTTTCTCAAAGCAGCCGCTGTCCTTCCCAAGGTACACTTACAAGGTAATCCTGGAGGTCGTGCTACTGTGCTCAATTCTTGTTCTGTTCCATGGATGGGAGCCCTGATATGTTTGCATGTGGGATGGGAATCTCACTCTGTTTGAGTGAATAAAGACCCCATTCTGTAGAGAAAGAGTAAATCCTGCTACAGTGTGTTAGACTAAGGAAATGAAATTTGGCGCCTATGACTAGGCAAGTTGAAGTGATGCCTTAAGTTGTTAGCTTTTTATATTTTTCAGATTCTGTACTGCATTACTGTATAACTCAGAATTCTGCCCATTTTGGTCAGACTAAACAATCCCTCTGGGTCTGGGAACCAAGGTCACAGCATTTGCCTCAGGCCCCAGAAAGCGTAAACAAAAATGAATTGGGGTGGGTGGGAGCAAATTGGGGAATGTGACTTCACTACCTGAAACTGTAATTGGGCAATTAACCTCTGGTATGCAAATAGACCGAACTTATATCTGTCTGAGAAACTTGTGACTGTTGTCCATCTTGGGTGTGGCCACTGCAAGGCTTTGTACTCACCAAGATGTCTCCTTTGAAGGCCTTTTAATAAATACCTTCTTTATTCTTTTAACTTTGTCTAGCCTCTGTTCTAAGGAGCCTCTCCAAGGCATCAGAAGGACTTAAGAATTGTGGCATAAACTTCTTTTAAACTGGGGTGTTTTTTTGTGGGGAGCAGGAGTAGTACAGGGTTAAATGAAGCTGATGTGCTTTGAGCCTTTTGGATTACTAAAGGCAGGGTAGGAGAGAACTTGAGTATGTAGCTTTTGGATGACAGCTCATAAATACACTATCAAAAGATCCTATGCTATTCTAGTTCATAATGTGCTTTGCTAGTGGAGTTGTAGATGTTAGAATTTTGGTTGTTAAGTACTTCAGAGAGCAAATACTACTAACTGGATAATGTAAAAAAGTTTGTTCCTTCAGCCTCCTCTGTTAAAAGATCGTACCTTCCTGCTCTGTGTGGGTAAGGCTGAAAGAACTCAGTGCTGCAGCATTTAATATTGACAAAAGGGTTTTCCCTGGTGCTGGGGATTGCCACTGTAGTGTTGGACTCTTCATCTTTCTAAGATGATCATCAACTGTAATTTCTTACTGAAGTGTTACAGCTGGTGTCTCAAGAATTTGAGGAGTAAAAGTGGGAGAATTAGTGGAGTTAAATTCTGTAGGTGAAACTAGGGGTAGATGTTAGTTCTCCCTGCTTGAACTGAAGATGGGATAAAGGCCATCTCATGCTTTTTGTTCCTATTTCATTAAAAAATTACGAACTGTGGTTCAGGATGGGCGGTGACATAAGAAAGCCAAGTGTTTAGCATAAAGAGTTCTGAAGGTTTAAACTAGAGATCAGTTTGTAAAGAAAAGTGTGAGGAAGCTCTTTATTTCTGCTAGCTGGTATTACTCAGCTCTTGGGCTGGGACATGTTCCCTAGGCAGCCGAGCTGTGTGTGTTGCTAGGTGTACGTGCAGTACTGCTCTCCTGGAGGCTGAAGGCAGCAGAGGCACGTCTGTAACCACAGCTCAGTAACAGACACTGAGTCGGTCTTTCTGCCTTGCAACCAGAAATTTGGGGTTGAGCATTTCCTCACGTTAGTGTGTTCCTGACCTACATTTTATAAGGAGTTCTTAGAATGCGTATGTTACTGGGCTGTTGCTAAATTAGGGCAGGGGATTTTTGAACTTCTGACAGCCTCTTCCCTTTCTAGAGTGACTCATTTCCAAGGCACAGCTCAGTGCTTTTGTTACAGAGCTGTCATTGATGGCCTGTTAGTGCTGAACAGAACAAGAGACTGCTGTGAGATCTTGTGCTAGATCAGGATGACTGAGTGCATCTTCCCCCTAGGGAAAACCTTTCCTTTGGGACAGGGAGACCAAATCTTACAATTCCATGCCATAAACTGAGGAGTTAAAGATACACAGGAATCTTGAAAAGAAATGTATCATGGCTAGTCAGTGCACTCCGATGGTGATGTGACATTTTGTGTGTGGGTAACCCTTGATGTGCTGTGAAATTAATGGCTGCCTGTTCTTTCTTGTTCTGTTCTCTGTACCACAAGGCCGTCTGGTACTGTTAGCTGTCCAATTTGCATGGATGTCTACTCAGAGGTAAGGATCCACATGCTGTCATCCTTTATATTCTGTGTGAGGGGGAGTGCACAACTCACTTGGCTGGTGTGGGATGTTACAGAGAGATGGCTTGAAGCACAGAGCTTGCCTTGAAGCTCATAGTAAATTACCAGTCTTAAGTTTCTTCTTGGTGGTGGGGTAGAGGGAGGAACCCTTGGCAGGATGGCACTGAAAGATCTTCAGGTTCCTTACTATTCTAAGAGTAAAGGACAATTCCAGATCTGCGAAGTCCCGTTTGTGTGATGGCAGTAGACCAGCATGATTGAATTCTTTACTTCCAATGCCTGTTGTGGTTTCTTTTCTTCCAGATTGTGCAAAGTGGACGACAGCTTGTGTCAACAAAATGTGGCCATGTCTTCTGCAGTCAGTGCCTCCGTGATTCCCTTAGGAATGCCAACTCTTGCCCAACTTGCAGGAAGAAACTCACTCACAGACAATATCATCCCATTTATATATGAGTACTTTTATTTCTCAGGACAGACTCAACTGGATTTTCGGGGAAATGTTATATTTTCAGTGCTCTGAAGATTTTAAGAGCAGCAGGTTGTGCACGAATCCAAATAAAACTGGTTTTTTTTTTGAGACCAACTTGAACATATTTAGACAGCTTTTGTATGGTCCAAGTTGTTTCTTGTTATGTTCCTGGTTATCATGCTACATCAGTGACTGTGTCTAAACTAGACCAGCAACCTAGACCAGGAAGGAAGCAGTTAATCCGTTTCCTTCTACTTTTGTTAATGCTTAAATGAGGGAGTGTGAATATTTTGTTCTTTCTTACTGTATAAATTATTCCTACCTTCAAATAAAGGTATGGAATAGTTTCCTTTCAGAAGACAGATTAGCAGTTTACAATTTCATTACACCTTTGTTTTTTCATCCTGTAAGAAGCTCATGACTCTTGCTTTCTTGCATATCATCTTTGCCCAAGCAGAGTGAGTTCTGTACCGATGGGTTGTTGTTTCATAAATCAGTCTTAAATTGACAACAAAGGTTATGCACTAAAGTAACCTGCTGGTTAACTTAATCAGCAGTCAAGTGTTTTGAGCAGAAGATTTGAACATGCAGATGTTTTTATGAACCCAGTGATATCCCAAGTGCATAGACACATTGCAGCATGTGCAATGTGAAAATAATTCCTTGATTGTTTCAACTGCCAAGAATTCCTGTATTTTAATCCCAACACTGAATTTATTTTCTAATGTGATGGGATAGTCTCTTGGGTTTACTTGTGCTGTAACACCCTCTCCTAATAACTATCAAGAAGACAACCTTCTCTAGGCTTCCTAGTGATGAACAAGAAGCAAATTCATCTGTATGCTGAATACCAAACTACCTACAGATCATCTTACTGTATCAGTTGTTCCCAATGTAATGCTTTAAGTTCAGTGCGTTCACTTTGCTGTTCTTGCTGGTTGTTACACTGACACCTGACTGAATGAAGCCTGGTGAATTAATAGAAAATTGAAATAACTGTATTGCCATTATTGAGTTCAGGTTTAAAAAGTGTTTGGTAGCAATATTGACAACTTGTTAGAGAAAAGTTAATCTCCCTTTGCCCTGAGGATTGTCCAGTTTTCTTTAAATGAAACTTTTAAAAAGAAGTCAGATATATCTCCTAGGAAAGAGAATTTCTCCAGAAGATTTCTCTAGAAATTTCTCTAGAAGAGAAGGCAGGAATATACCAGTTTATGCACTCTTATCCAGTCACCTTTTTCCCAGGACTGAGTCCTAAATGTCTGTTTTCAACTTATAGCTAAAATGTCCGAGCTGATCTGGAATCCAGGTGGGCTGATACAAACAGGCTGATGTAGACCAGATGATTAAAATCAGTGGTTGTGATCCACAGCTGTGGTAGATGCATCTATGAAAAATCCATAATTAAACTTTGCCACCTCTTGGCAGTTGGTTGCTTACAGAAACCATGATAAGAACCATTCTGTGCCCTGGTGCAGCACAACTGAAGGATTTGTTTTGTCAATGTTGGTATCACATGTGTCTTTGCTAACTTGTCCTTGGGATCTGTACAAAGCCCTTAATTAAAGAAGCTCTTCTAAATTAGCTGTCTCAAGCTGCCTTGGAACCCAAAGTAAAGTGGACTTTTTTTTAATTTATTTTATTTAGGATGTTTCTGGATATAGTAATAGTTTTGTAGCATAAAGACTGCCTCAAGAAATGCAGTACCCTATCCTGGTTTGGACTGGCTTTGATTCAATGCTGTTAGCAGAATATGCAGTTTCTGTATTGTGGCAATTGTGCAAAGTTACACAGCTGGTTCCTGTGTGCTCCCATGGGTATGGGAGTCAGGACTGTGGCTGTCTCAGGATACTGCAGTGACAGTGATGGCTGCATTTGTGTCCCAAAAAGCAGAGAATTGATGCTTCAAGTATTCATTGTGTGAAGAGAAGCAGCCCAACAGGAAACCTGGACAAGACCCAGAGGGGTCACAAACTACTTTGTCCCGGTAGCTTAACAAGCAACAATAAATTATGGCTGGTTTTCCTGGGGTGGCTGCTGTGTGAAAGGAATGATCAGGAGAGGATTTAAGGGATTACTATGGAGCATGAGGGTCAGTCGCTTAACCATGCATCTTTCACAGTTTACTAGCCATAGCCTATATGATTTTGCACAACTTCCTCCATGTAAAAACCACTTCAGAGTTAGTGTTTCAATAAATAGATCTAATCAAAATTTAGGTATCATAAACTATAACAAAAAGTTTCTAGCTTTTGTGTACCCTGTGAAGTGCCACAAATTTTGTGCATCTCAAAACAGATACTATGTCTCAGTACATGGAAAAAAAATCAAAAATTCATTACATGTTTTTTTCTCAAGGGAAAAAAAAGTCTGATATATTTCAGTTCCAGCAATATTGGCAAGAACTCACAGAAAATGAAAAAATCTTTATATTATGTAGGTGTTTGTCTTGTTGTATATAATTCAGTTTTTCCTGTATTTAATTGTGTTCAAGTCTGTCTGCCCATCTATGTTGAACTCTGTTGGTAGGCAGAAGGTTCTGTTAACAGGTTAAAATAAAACGTTTGGATTGAGCAATCACAAGTGCGGCTTCTTTTTGTTGTGCTGGAGTCATTGATTTGGAGGGAAATAATCCTGAAGGCCAGAGCCTTTCAGATGCTGTGACCAGTGTGGGTTGTGTGGGGCAAAGGAGAAAGGTGCTGCTGGGGCAGGAGAGTGAAGTCCTGCTCAGGAAAGGGGCAGCAGGCGATGCAGAGCTGGGCTGGTGAGTGGGGGAGCCTGGTAGCCAGTGCCAGAGAGAGCAGGGGAGAGGGGGGAGGATGCTGGGCCATCTCCTGGGGTCCCATTGCCACTGGAGAGGGCCAGGAGGAATGCTGAGGAGAGAACTGGGCATGGGGTAGTTTCAAAGTCAATAAAGCTCACTTGATTTTTTTTCTTGATTTTTTTTCTCTAAAGAATCTAGTGATGCTATTTCCTGAAGGTCTTGGCTTATCCCTTAGTTGTTTTTATTGTGTTTTGTTCATTTTTACTCTATATTGTACACATGGAGTAGCTGCCTTTTCAAATGTTGGTGAGTAATTTGCTATTTCATTATACTTTTGTTTTTATCCTAAAATACGCTTATAACTTTTTTGCTTTCTGCTGTACTATCTTTGCCTTATTACAGTACATTCTATAATAATGGATCTTTTTTTTACAAGTCAGGATTAAAGTGACAGCCTCCATCATGCAATAGTGTAACCTGCTGTTCAGCAGCTGCCAGAGGGCGGTGTGGACCAGAGGACTGCTCTGGGGAGTGCTTGCTGCTTCAGTTGAGCCCTTGATCTGCTTCTGATAGAATATTGGATCCATCAGATCCACTCTGATTTGCAGCCAGATTTGGCACTTTGGGTGGATGAAGCATGCAGCAACTGCAGAAAGCTGTTTTCACTTGGGGTTTGATTCTGTATCACAGTTTTGGAAAGCAGAAAGGGTGGGTATGAAACATGAACCAGATAGAAAACCAGGCCCAGGGCAGCCCAGCAGCCAGTCATTAGTGTTTTCTAGCAACTTACGGGGAAAAAAATTCTCTAAATAGAAAGGAACAAAAGTAAAGAAACCTAACCCCTAACACCAGAGGAGAGGATTGCTATCTCTGTCCAGGAGAGTTGTCAGTGCTGTGTCCAAATGCAGCCCAAGAGTCTGACATGTCCCTTCAGAGGGGTCCCACCCGTGTCAGTGGTACAGGATGAATGCAGAGCTGATGTGATATGTTCTGGTTTTGTTAGCAATGGGATGGAGGTATCAAAGACCACTTCAAAAATAGTCTGAATGGTTTCCACATCTTTCACTCAGTAAAGCTCTCGATTACACCAGCAATGTAAACCTGAAGGCCTTACTTCCCCCTAGTAACTTTGCTACCCACAGAGTGCAGATTCAAACATTGTATACATTTATTTTCCGTAGTAGATATTACCTTGAGATTTTAGGTAAGCAGTTAAAAGTAGATACATTAGGAATGAAAATGGGAATGGAGAACTGCTTACTTCTAGTCCTGTTTCCTCTCTCATATTTCATGAAGAAGATATTAGCATTTCAAGTCTTACACAGGAAAATAACAAGTTATGATGTTGATTTAATGCAGAGGATACAAAGGTCAAGGGATTAATGGTTATAGAGGTGTGTCAGTATGAGCACTTCCAGATGTCAATTTTAAACACATTCTAATTCTTCATATGGGAACTCTTTTCACAGGGAGTACTCCAAATGTATTCATACATAGTGAGGGATTCTTTGTGCTTCGTGAGGAAAGAGAAGGGCCTCTGCTTTCTCTAGCAGTAGTTTATCCAAGTTAGTGCCTTATGTGATGGATAGAGTAACATTATTTTTTAATGTAAACTTCTGTGTAGCTCTTTTTGCATATCTTGATTTGCAGCATCATCACAAGTGGGCAATTCCTAATTAGTGTGATTAAAAGCACATCTATTGCAGTGGAAAGGAGCGTGGAAGTTAGTCATTAAAATTCTGCTGCAAGGAGGTGGGGTGCTATGGCTTCTTTCCTTTGCCCTAAATTCCTCCATAAATCTAATTTCAAGCCTTGCTCAGCAGAGGAAGGGTATGAAACTGTGGCTATTTCCGTGACCAGTATTACAACACCATTTCCCCAAATCATTTATTAGTTGCCACAAAGATTGAAGCATGTTTCTGACTAATTCAGAAATCAAAATTTTAGACATGGATCGTGCATATATTTGTGCCTTCCTTCTTGCTGGAGTGCAGACAAATGAATTTTAAAAATAGCCTGGGGTGAAGGTTTAAGTCATTCGTTTTACAAGGCTCTTTAAAAGCTTCTTTTCTAACCTGCCAAATTGTAGGATGGCTATAATTTGTTTAAGTCTTTCAACATTTAAGAAAATGCCTGCTGCATATTGAAGCATTAACACCCCTTAGCTGAGCAAATGGAGCGCGGGGCTGCAGGAGCAGCCAGGACTCCGCTGGGAAGGGAGCTGCCTGCTCAGCCCAGGCCTCATGAATTGCAAAGAGCTGATCAGAAGACATGCTCACAAAAGGCTGATTTTCTGACACTTCTGCCTAAAAAATATCTGAAGTGCTTTGGGCATTCCAAGGGTTCTTTGTCTGTAGAGACAGTTTATTAGACTCGGCATCAGTGCTCCTTTTATTTTTGTCTTCTCCCACCTCTCATATCTGAAGGCAGAGAGCATTGCATGGAACAAAGTGCTGCTGTCACCATCATTCAGAAAGAAAGGGGACTTCCAGCTGGAGGTCCTTGGACTCTAAAATAGTTTTTTTAGTATTAATTTTATTTGATCAGCAAAAATCAGTTCCATAAACTTGTACAGCCATCTGCAGGTGCTGCAAATTGTCCCCCCACGCTGTTTTTGGAGGGGAGCAGAGACAAGCAATTCAAGCAATTCTGGAGGCTGGGGACTTCATAAATGCCACCAGGTTCCCAGGCATGAAGTCAGGCAGAGACTTCTTCATTTTAGAATCTCCTCCCTGGGAAAGTAGGGCTGTTGTTTGCCATGTGTTCAGGGATGCCAAGGGAAAAGCCTGATGCCCAGATTGCTGGATCTGCTGTGAACCTACCACTCCCTCTGGCAGCAATGTGGTTTCACTGAGCCACATCAGGGAAGTACCTATTCATCTGAAGAGATGAATGAAATAATTGTGTTGTGTGCACAGCAGCTCCTTGGAAATGCAAGGGAAGTAGAATGTGTTTGCTATTAAAAAATGGACAGGAAAGCTGTGTATACTCTTGTTACACCTCAGTATTGCTATCTAGACATTTTATAGGATTTTACTGGTTTTAGTATTGTTTTGCATCTGTTAGGTTGCTTGGAAAAAGCTTTTTGGACATTATTTTGAAAACAAATGCACATGTATTTATCTATCCTACACATTGATTTTACAGCTGGACTTGCAATGCTTGGATATTCTAGACCAAGAGTGAGATTGTCAGCTGTAACCTCCTCAGTCATCCCTCTGGGCTTCCGCATCTGAAACAGCAAACATCCACAAGACTGCACACGGAATACGTGAAACATCCCTTGGGTGAGGTGTCGTGTTTATGGGCTGGGAAATACCTTGTTATCCTGAGCTTATGTCCTGCAGCCCCCATTTCCTGCCATAGTCATGCCAGACAGAATCATGGCAAGCCAGACCAGGACACAAGGCAGTTCACTAGGATAGAAAACCCTTTGTGTCTGATTTAGGATAGGTCCAACACACAGGAAGAGTTTGAGGCTGTTGCAGGACCCACCTGGTGTTCGACAGCGCAGCCCTGGCTGATTCCTGGACAGGCAGGAGCTCACCTCCCCAAACTGAGTTATGTTGATCCTGCCTCATGCTGCAGCCAAGACCCCATGGGAGAGACCATCCAGCACTGACATGCCTGCAGTGACTTGGGAAGCAGCCCCCTGCTGCCAGATTTCTTCTGGGAAAGGGTTTTGTGCAGGTGGGAACATGTGGGAACATCCTCTCGGATGCACTGACCGCAGCGACAGGAGGAAGGGACAGCGCACAGGAGACTCGGGTTTGTGCCAATCCTTTGTGTGGGGTTTTGTGCCATATCTCCCTGATTTCTGGTTGTAGGATAAATCAAAACTTACAAATAAGATAAAACCAAGATGAGGAAATACAAAGTTGGCTGGTACTGCACCATCTTGGTCAGGCACACACCCTGATAAAGGTCTGGGATAAGTGTTTCTAGCCAGCTCCAAAGCATATGTGCATGTAGGTCACCATTATCTTTATTCTTCTTAAGGTACAGTGCTAGCTTGGAAGGAACCCTGATCCAACCTTTCTTGCCAAAAGCATAGTCTAGACAAGATGGCCTAGCACCCTGTCTAGCTGAATCTTAAAAATGTTGTGTTGGGGAGTCCACCACATCCCTGGGGAGTTTATCCCCATGGCTGACTGTTCTCTGTGTGAAAAAATTAACCTCTTTTGTCCAATCTCACCAGGAGTAACTTGTACTTGTTACCTCCCCTGTTTCCCATGTGACTGTTTGTGAAAAAGGACTCTCCATTTTCTTTGAAGCCACCCTTTAAATACTGGGACATGGCAATGAAGTCTCCCCTAAACCTTCTTTTCCCAGTTCTCCCAGTCTTTTCTGTGATGGCTGGCTTCCCAATCCTCTGATCACCTTTCTGGCCCTTCTCTTTGCACCCTTTCCAGGTTGTCCACATCTTTTTTTGTGTAGTGGGGACCAAAACTGAACATTGTATTCCAGGTGTGGCCTGACAAGTGGCATAATGACATATTTATCTTTGCTGGTGATGCCCTTGTTGATGCAACCCAGAATCCTGCTGGCTTTCTTTTTTATATTGTGTTGAAATATTGTTGGAACGCTGAGTAGCAAATTTTGTTCATAAAGCAATGGTAATGAAAATGATTAAAAATTAATGTCTTTCTAACTAGTCTATTTTTGCTTTATGCTTTCAGTAATTTGAAGAAATTAGTAGTGAATAGCAAATTTTGTCAGTGCTGTGAGTAATTATACCTGCAATTATTAAACACTTGTTATTAAAGTTGATGAGGAAGCTGGCAGTTCCTGTGTAAACTGCATGCTGTTAATACTAAGGAAGCCAAGAGAAAAACAATGGAGATGATTAGGGATCTTGGTGGGACATATTGAAGAAATCTGACTTTTATTTAGCCTAACAAGGGGACTGTTAGAGGATTTAACACAAGTATTTAGTATATTGAAATTTATTGCAGTGACAGGCCCAGTAAGAGGGAAGCAGTTTTTAAAGGTTAATGGCAAACATTAAAATGTGTAGTTGTGGTTCTCCCCTTCAGCACTAAGCTGTGAGCCAGGCATCTCATCAATGTCTCACCTTAGGTTTTACATGTGAGACAAGAGGAGAAACCTCTGGCCAACACATGGGGGGGGTGGATGAACAGAAAAAGATGCAGCTCACAGAAGGGCAGTTTGGATTTAGCAGTGGAGTCTGCTGGGACCCTGTCAGGAGCTTCCCAACCCTTGGAAGTGTCCAGTGCTGGAAAGGGAGAAGTGCTGCAGCAAAGGAGTAAAAAGTAAGCAATGTTTCTGCATTGCCTCTTTGAAGACTGAGGTTTTAAGGTTAAAGCTTTGAAGTGCTCCATTTTAGGAAACGAGGCATGCTGTGAGAAGGTCATTAAAAGGCCTTGTTGTTGATTCTTCAGGCAAACAAGCAAGGAAAACTTTTGATACATCAGGTGAACTTCACCTGGATACCAATGAGCAGTTAATGAACTCTGAGGGAGCAAAGAGCTTCTGCACTGAGGTGCTGTTCCCATGAGGAGGACGTGAGGTTGCCACTCTCAAAACCCTCCATAAACAAGTGCCCAACCTGCCACAGAGGCTGCAAAATCTGCAGAGCCTTTGCTGTCTGTGCTGCTGGTACCAGGCTGCCGTGCCTCACCCTGCTGGGCTGGGGTCACACAGGCACAGATCTTCCCTGCTGCCCTCTGGGAGCCAGGGCTGGGCCCATGGTGGTGGGAACCTCTTCCTGTGCTTCCTGTCATCTTGGCATTTTCCCACCTTACTATTCTCTTTCTTTCCTTCCCCTTATATGAAAAACTAAAGCTGAATTGTCACTTAGAATACCAACATTTAACCTTGTTTGGTTTTAATCTTGCTTTGGGGTTTGTTTAGAACCTGATTCCTTTCTGCAGAGGCAAGCAAAACTTGCCTCTCCTCACCTTAAGCATATTGGAACAAATGCAGCCTTGTGCAAGCCCTGGAGGGACATTGGGGGTAGGCAACATCACAGCATTGTGGTGGTCACTTGTGCTCTTAATGCTGCCCCTCTTGGTTGGACACCCTGCTCATCAACAGGAAAAGAACTTCCTGCCTCTTGCTGAAGAAAAAATCTTGAAAATATTTCTATGGAAAGTAAATAAGGCTCCTCTTAGGGTTTTCTGGGCAGCCTAGAAATTAAAAATTAAACAGAATCATCAAAACGGGAAAATATTTTTCTTCAAGAGCTAAGTATTTTCTTGAAAAACATATTTATTTATGACTGTAATCATAAATCAGTGCAGGACACTGATACTCAACATGCAGCTCTTGCAGACTTCCCCACACCAAAGTACATGGGCAGTTGTGAGCTCCTGTGCTGAGCCAAGAGAGGAATCCCTCCCCTCCCAGCTCAAATTTGTTTCAATTCTTGCTGATTGGCAGCTTGGCCACTTGTGAGCTAATTGTGACTTTGCCAGGTGCACTTCAGTGTGGAGCAGTCCAGGAGCAAAGGCCAGACGAGACATTTTTCTCATTTTCTGGCTGGAGAAAGGACAAGAGTCTGCCAACAGCATAAAATATTGGCACTGCTATTTGGAGAGGCAAAGATCAGAGTCTATTCAGAACAGAGGACCACCTCTAAAGCTGTTTTTTCCAGGAACCTTGACAACTGCTAGCACATCTGGTTGGTACAAGGCCAGCTGGTGCTGTAAAAGGGTCAAAAGGTGGGAAGATATTGATTTGCCTGACACAGAAGGTGGCCACTGGTGCTGTGATGCACGCCACCACATTGGTCACCTGCGGGTAGGCGAGGAGTTGAGGATCCCCGAGTTATAAATTTGCATCATATTTTTTCCCTGGAGGAAAGGGCCTGATGTGCTTAAATAGTGATTATCTCTGTGTGCTCCAGGGTCTGTGAGGAAAAAGAAATTATGCCTCAGTTTAGAGAGGTGAACTAAGTAAATATTCATATTTTTCAAATGACCTCAGCTCCAGGGAGAGAGAAACAGGCAGCATTGGGATGCCTCCATTAAACAGATCTCCACCTAATGGTTTCAGCTAGACAGAAATATTTTTTTCCTACTGCTGGAGAGCAGATGAAACTACTAGAGGAAAATAATGGACATTAACTTTCAAAAGCATGGTGATTTGGACTGAAATAAAATTCCTGTGGTTGACACTGTGTGCTTGAGTTATAAGATCAAGTAGTGATTTACTTACAAAATTGCTATGGGGAGGTCTTTGAAGTGGCGAATTGGGGTAAAGCATGCCATAATATATTTAGCAACAGATAATGCAAATTGCAGAAGAGAAGAAGAGGAGAGAAAAATAAATTAATTCTTTAAAATGTTGTTGAGTATTTATGGGGAGGTAATAGGTTTCATGTGACTCAGATCATTAATCCTGGGGTCCTGGAGGAATGCCAGATCCAGTAATTGCATTTTGTCAGCTCAAGTCACGTCCACAGCAAGGTGCTGCTGGCTTGCACCTACTCCAAGCCCCTCCACCACACAGGGAAATACTTCCACCTCTCTCATGTCCTCCTCAGGGTTCCCAAGCCCCCTCTGAGTTTATCCTGATGTTTCAAGACCCTTAAAGATGAAAGGTGAAGTGTCTGTATTCCCACAGTCAGTGTTGGTACCGCGGCTCCCTGCCAGCACTGACTGTGCCTGTGCACAGAGGAGGCATCAGGTTCCTTCTCTGGCCTGACTTGGCCAGTCAAGTGATGGGCTGAACTCCAGTGCCAGCAGTTGCTCCTTACAGGACTTGTGCTCCAGACCCTTCCATTTCCTTGCCTTTCCCTGGACAGGCTTCAGCACCTCAGTGTCTTTCTTGTATGAGGGCCCAAAGCTGAACACAGATTTGAGTCTTGTGCTTCCCAGGGGTACAGGTGCCCCCCATCCTGAGGGGGCAGCCAGGTGCCCAAGGGAGGCTGGCAACAGCCCCCAGGAACAGGGCAGGGCATGGTCTGATCCCCAGAGCTGCTGCAGAGCACAGCCCATGGCAGTACCCCAAGGTGAGGCAGTGACTGCTTCCAGGCAGGGGCTGCAGCCCTTGCTTGCCCCAGCCTCTTTTCCCTTTGCCCTTGTCTGCCTTGCTGGACCTTTTTCCAAGCCCTGAAGGCACTTGCAAGGACTGTAAATCAGTAACAACGAGAATGTTGCAGAAGTTCAGTACGTCAGAGACAGATTAAAAGACCATAACTTTCATGAGCAGACGTAAGTTAAGAGAGATTTATTTTGAAACAGCTTTTGAGCTCTTTAGTGCTCCCTGTGCCAGTTAGAGGAAATGTCTAGTAAGTCTATAATCTGCCAGTAACTGTATACACAAAATGCACTGAACTGATGCTTGTAGCCTAATTGAGATGCCTTTTGTGCCCTCTGGATGTACCACAGTGGTGCCTGGAACTCAGCACAGTAAATAGAGATGCATATTTTTACACAGATAGAAAGCAGAGCTGCTGTATGCCAAGGATTTGCACAGCATAGGTGTCGGTGTGCTTTTGATTTTCCATGTGGGTTTCATTGTTTTCCATGGAAAATAAGCTTTCACTATTTCCCTAACACTCCCTAGCCCAGTTCCTCTGGGTGCAAATAACAAATACATGACCTAAAGCAGTGCAGTGCTCCTGGATGTGGAGGCAGAGGATTTGCAGCATCCCATGCTGATGCTCAGGCACCATTCCACAGCTGCCAGCAGCTCTTGCATGGTTGCCATCCTGCTGTTGGGACAGCCCTGGGCTCCAGAGGGGCAGTCAAGCCCTGCCACGCTGTCTCTGCTCTGTGCCAGGCTAAGCAGTGGGGACAGGGTGAGTCCTGGACTGCTGAACGGGCCCTGGGGTGTCTCTCTTGCAGCTGAGGTCCTGCCCTGCATTCTGCCTACAAAGCAGGAGAATCCCTCTGGTCTTCTCTCTGCAAAGCAAATCCTGCTGTGGGAATGGTGGTGCCCCCATGGGATGGTGCCTGAGAAGGGGGGGAATAAACACCCCCCTCACACAGACACCAGTACATTTGTAATCACATTTTAACATCCAAAGGAAGTACTTCTGTCATGGATGATTTACTTATTCCTTTTGCTTCCTGAGCAACCACAAGCACCAGTTCAGCCTCCACAGGTCTCCATTACATCAGAGGCCATGGTTGAAAAGATTTCCAGCTCAATGGGTGCTTGTTTGCCTGACCACAACTGTATTATGCTCCTGGTGAGCACTGGAGGGAGGAGAGGAGATGGCCAGGCTCTCTTCATCTCCATCCATCCTCCTCTTCCCCAGTTTTCTGGGGAGTTTCTTGGTCAGGCTGGGGCTGACCTTGCTTTGTTCCAACCACCAGCACATTTCAATGTGCTGACAACAGTGATTCAAGTGCCCATGATGAATTTCCTGCTCAGCATCTCCCTGCCCTCATATTGTAGAATCACAGAATATCCTGAGTTGGAAGGGACCCACAAGGATCACCAAGTCCAGTTCCTGGCCCTGCACAAGACATCCCCAAAAGTCACCCCACGGGCCTGAGAGCCTTGCCTGTGTTCCAGGCCTGGGACTGCCTGTAGAAGCAGCAGCCCTGGCAGTCATCCTGGCCTTTAAGAGAGTCCTGGGTAGAAGAGCAACTTGTGACACTTATCTTACCTTTGATAGAGACTCTGTTCTCTTGGGAAAGGTGCATACCAGAGGAATGACTGCAGCCATAAACACCATGTGTGAATGTTTCCTTTGCCTCTCAGAACCTGGGAGGCAGCAGGTTTGAGTGAATGGGCAACGAGGGCAGAAATGGCTGCGCTAGTGAGGGCTTGGTGGTGTGGCTCTTCTGTCTTTCCTTCTGCGTTCCCAAGACTTTCTTTAAACTTTCCCATTGCAGAAACATGTAAATACTGGATTGTGTGTAATAAAGATGGATCCTGCTGGAAGAAGCAGTGTTCTCTGCTGGATTTTTTCCAAGCTGCTGCACTGGCTTTATCAATTATCCTTTCAAATGTCTGGCATTGATTTCTCAGCAGTCTGGATGAGATGTTGGTCTGGCCTTGCTGGACATCAACACTCTCCTGCAAGAACAGACTGTAATATTTTGAAGAAATGCCCATTATACCCAAGTGTGTATGCTATATGCTTATGGTTTACACATGGAGCTACTAGAAGGAACACCAGAAAGGAAACAAGCATCTTCTGGAGTCAGCTTCTTGTTTTCTTAGCACACTGACTAAAATGTATCTATTAAACTACTGCTTGCAAAACCACAGGGTATTGTGAAATTTTGAAGGAGATCAGCAGAAAGACTCCAGGGAATGTAAATTAGGCTTTAAATAATGTAACTTTTGGATTGTGGTAAAACTCTGACAAGAAATTCCAGAATGCTATTTTAAAGTTTAAAAAGTGTTCCTCAAGATTTCAGGAGGTCCCAGGGAGTGAGGGATGAAGTGCTGTACCCACAGCCGACCCTTCCTCAGGAAGCAGACTGCAGGAAGGGACATCTACATTTTGATTTATGAAGTCAGTCTTCCCCAGGCAACTCAAGACTTAATACTAGGAAAAAACAACATTTGTAACCATTATCTTACAGGACAAAACTAAACTAAACCAGGGTCAAATGATTGATTTGGTTGTTTACAACATAGATACAATGCTCATTTCTAGGTGCCGGAACTTGAACTGCATTAGAAAACACACATCTCATAAGATAAATGTCCTGATTTTTCTTTTTTTTTTACCAGTCTTTAAAAATTGGTTGCTAATAGATATTTCTGTCTTTTTCCTACCTCCTTTCAAACAATGGCCCATCCAAGGGCATCTCTCAGCTACAGCTGCTGTTACCTGCAAGAGAATACATAACAGGCTTCACCTCCAGGCATCACCTTGGAAACGGCAGAGCAGCTTTGTGCAGTGTCCAGAGGAGAAATGAAAAAGGCATTGCCCTTCTCCAAAGAGCTCTCAGTCTGTTGTTTATGGTGGGAACAGTGCCCAGGTGGAGGCAGATTGACGTGGGCTGATGCTGGCCACTGTTAGCCTTGGCTGCCCAGGCCTGGGCACAGTGGGGCAGCGGGGGCAGTTTGGGGCACAGCTCGTGGGACCCAGGCCTGGGACGCTCCTTCCAGGACCTGTGTCAGTGTCAGGGGTGGAGGTCTGGGGAGTGCAGCTCTCAGTGTCTCCTTTGTCATCACAAGGAGGAGTCTTTGCACTGCGTCAAAATGTTCTGCATTGTGGAGGGAGCCTCTGGCCACTGCAGCAACATTACTCTGGTTACAAGGAGTTGCATCGTGCTAAAATAAATCACATCCTCCACTGGCTGATGTCACTGTGGAGAGGGATGGCCTCACTGCCTGCAGATCTGTGGCTGTTAACAGAGAAAATGCATACATACATTTGGAAAGGATGTATTCATAAAAGACAAAGCAGAAAACCAGTAGCACTCCCCACAGAAAAATAAAATCGGTGAGTGACACAGACACTTAAAGAGATGCAGAATGAAGTCAGGCTGTTGCTTCTATCTTCTTTTAATCACATTTTATCCCAGCTTCCCAGTATTGTCACACACCCTCATCCTGTGCACATGGAATAGCTCTGCTGGCTGCTACAGAGTGAGCTGCAAAGTCTCTTGTGATGCTTTGGCCACCCCAGAGATCCCTTTCAACACATTGCCATAAATTAAACAGAGTAAAGGCCTGGGAAGGCACCTGTGGCATAGGTCAGCATTTGTCCTGCTACAAACAAAGGGGATTCTGCTGGTTTTATCTCATTACTAGGGAATTTGGCAAGATATATCCTGTGCAAAAGCATGGAGTGTTGGGGAGATGCCCTGTGCTGAGGGAGTGTTGCAGCCTGCAGTGACATGAAGGCTACATGTGCTCCTGACTGCACTGTGTTTATCACAAACTGAGCTGGTCCTTGTAATTTTTACACTACAAAACACAGTATTGGGGATTCTGGTAAGACTGAAGCAGAAAAAAAGGCAGAAGGTCAGCAAAGAGTGTGAGTGAGGGTCACAAGGAGCAAGCACTAATTGTCTTCAGCCTGTCAGCTACCTGTGATATTTGTACACACCTTCATGTCTCAAGGTGATGCTGTTAAGAATAATGAACCCTTCAGCTCGCAGGCAGAAGGATTCTTTTACTAAAGGTGAGACATACTGAGAATGCTCCTGACACTGAAAAGACATTTACTTTCATGCTTGGTCTTGATGAGACAGAGAAGTCACCCGGGTCAAAGGTGGAGAGGCTGCAGCTGGAATGGAAATCCAGCTTTTCCCTGCTCACTGCTTTCACTGTCCCCCTTGGGAGCTCACACCGTGCAGCCTTCAGCACTCAGCACTGACACCTGCCCAAAGGGACAGACACTGCCTCCTGGTGCCAGTGGTCACACAAAATCCAGTGCACAATTTTCACCATGGATGGAGGCAAACAGGGCTCAGGGTCAGGCACAATTTCCCTGAGATGAAACCAGGGGAATCTCTCACCAGCTGATGTGCCAGGGCTGTGTGCAGGGGGGTTCTCTCTCTGGATCTCCAACAGGAGGAAAGGTGTGGCCACATCAGGGCCTTTGGCAGCCAGGCAGGATGGCTACAAACCATAAAGCAGGCAGGTTAGTTTCCTACCTTAACTTTTGAAGGCTGCCTCAGGCTGAGAAAATCAAATCTTCTCAGAGAGTGAAGCACATGAAAAAAAACACCATCTGTCTTTGGTGCTGACTGAGTCTGGGGAAAGCAGCTCACCTTCATCTCAAGATGATGGAAGTACCTGGAGGGCCTCAGGCTTTGGGAAGGGATTGCTTGCTACAGTGGGAATGAAGTGAAAACCATTAATTAGTGTTGTAATTGGGGAAAACAGAACTCTACTATATGAACAAGGGGGAAATAACCTTTTTTTTTTTACAAATTAAAGAATTTTTCAGCTGAAGGCCTGAGCTTGAAGATCTACAGCCATGCAAATCCTCCCCAGAGCTGGGGAAAGCAAAGCCAGGACTTCCTTCCCTTACAATGACCATAACTGGGAGGGGGAAAGAGAAAATGGGTATTTAGTATTGCCTGGACTTGCTGAGAAAGAGCAGGAGGTTACAGTAATTTGTATGTACCTTAAGCATTAATTTTTAAGATTTCTTTTTTTTTTTAAAGAATGAGGTTTCAGTACTTGTGCTGAGGGAATTTGGATGAGCTCATGTCTTGCAGTGTGGCATTTTTAGATTGCTGGAGGAAAACAGTGTAAAAAATCACCCATATTAACTTGGCTAAGCAGAAGTGACTTCTTGCAGTTTAACAGTACCAGGGGAAGCATTTTCCAATTTTATGTAGAACTTAAAAAATGGTCAATGATTTTTTCTATGCCCCTGTAATTCCACTGACTTTTTATATGATGTTAGTGTTGTGGGTTTTAAGAAAAAATGAGTGTTTAGTTCAACTATGGCAGATTTTTTACAGATCAATCTACTTTATAGATTGGATTTATATGGTCCTTGCAGTAAGGTATCATGCCAGGTAGGCTCAGAAAGAAGATTTACACCATGAGATTTCCATTTAATACTTGGGGAACTGAACCCAAGCAGGTTAAATAGAGGGTCAGGATCATGGAGGGCATTGGGCAGAAAGGAAACTTTACCCATCCCTAAACTTGCTAAAGCAGAGCATGAGCAGCATCTGTGGGTGACCCAGGTTAGACCAATTTCCAAAGGGCATCCTCAGTAGAAAGTCTCCTTCCAAGAAACACATTTCTGGCACCCCTTCCCCTACAAGCTTTCTAAGCTTTCAAGCTGCCAAAAATAAATTGCTCTCTTTGACAAAGCTTTAGAATTATTTCAGGCTGAATCTGCTGTCCCTTCTGGATTTGAGTTATTATCCATTATTTTCATCTACAATGCATTTGGCTATCATGTACTCTTAAATTAAAACATTTTTCCACTTTTTTTCTTTCTTTTGCACTTTGAAGAAAACAGAATTGCTTGAAATGTAGAGAGGTAACCCTTCTTTGAGAGGTGCAGGATCTTCAAGTAAATCTTTAGCAGAGTATTTCTCACAACAGCAAGTTATTTTACTGAAGCATATGATGTAGTGATTTTATATATCATTTATTTGTAGACATGTAATGAAATATCTCCTCTTTGTTCAGTTTGTTTCCAATTTAGTCACCGAGAAATAAAATAATTAGGAAAATACACCCATGTCTTATCTGGCACAACAGCAATGCCATATTTTTAATTTGGAATGAGATGACTAGAAGTGCTTCATTAGCCAAAGATGTTATGTGGCCTGTGGAAGCTGAAATGTGATAGAAATAAGTGTAAATAAAGTTATCATAACCAAACCCAGCTATAGCCTGTATCCCTTGACTTCAGTTGGCATGAATTATCAACAATAATGTAGACATTTTAAAAGGGGGAAGAGAAAACTTATCATTTCTCAGTCAGCCTTGACTCAATTAGCCAGGGTGGCAAGAATTAATGCTTGAAAAATTATTTCTGACTATTTAAAGTTGAAGGGCTTCTCACTGTTGTCTGAATAATCATCCTGGAGGGATTTGGAACAACTGGGAAAAGGACTTGTGCAGAAGAGGGAGGGAGGAAGGAAGGAGGGAGGGAAGGAAGGAAAGGAAGGAAAGAGAGGAAGGGAAGAAAGAGGGAAGGGAAGGAAGGAAGGAAGGAAGAGAGGGAGGGAAGAAAGGAGGGAAGGAGGGAAGGAGGGAAGGAAGGAGGGAAGGAAGGAAGGAAGGAAGGAAGGAGCTGTTTTTGTGCCCCAGGTGTGTGCACATGCTGTCTGTTGATGTTCACTGTAACTGGCAGGGCTGTGTGAGGTGCAAGGTTTGCAATCTTTCCTTGTTTCACCCTTCTCACAAACGTGGCCCACAGTAGATAGTACGAGGCACTCTCTGAAACTGGATGCTTTAAAAGTCCTGGTTTCTGTCTGAGATTAAAAATAACGCTATGCTCAGATATGTGTGCTAAATGTTCCTTTTTCTTTCATGTACAAGCCAGTTCACATGCAATTTCTACCACTTCAAAATAAAGAAATAGATCAATAGATAATCTAGCAAAAGCCCTGAAACCCCACAACTGTAGCCTTCTGCTAATGGTTTGTGCCCTGAAACAGTGCACATTAACAAACCCATTTCTGCTGAAGCTTTTGATAGTGCATTTGACAACTCTGATACTGAAGTGGCACAGAAAATGCCTCTGCCAGCCTTGCTAATGCACAAACTGCTTCCTTGCACTTACAGAAATGCCTCTTGTAAGCACATACTGTGCAAACATGTCAGTGTTTATTAAATCTGGGGCTGAAATGTGGAACGGCCTCAGTCCCCTCTGATACCAAGGCAGATGATGTTCCACTCCCTGCAGGAACAGCTCTTAGCTGGTAAATAATGCTATATTCTCATTCTTCCTCAAGTAAATTCCCTTTCTCTAGTAATCTCACACTCTTGGAGTGATGCCAGCCTTATCCAAATGTGACTTGCCCTTTGGGGAATTTCCTTGAATAATTTCTCTTGTAGGAATGAGAGAAGCTGAGAATTATGGCACCCTGCATTCATATAAATACCATGAAATGGTTGTTTACAGAGAACTGCTTATCAATCCAGCAAAAAGCCCCACTGTGCAAATGATGTGAATTGGTTAGAACAACAGGTAACTTTTACAGGACCTGCAGCTGAAACCCAGACATATTTATACTTGCTGCTATGAGATTTCTGGTGCTTGGCATCTTTTTGGAACACATCATTATATTAGCTATTCATTTTCTGAGAATTAAAAGACCAGGTCTGGACTTAAGGAGACAAGATGAAAATGATTCAACAATGTAGGGACAAGCCCAGTCAGTTGTAATAATTTCATCAAATATTTAAGTTGAAGTACAGATGCTTATCATAGTAAGAAATTTGGTCTGGACTGGAATTTCACAGCTGGATTTGCTCTCTTTGATCTTGGACCAAAATCGCCCCCAACACCCCAGGCCTGGAGACATCTCTGTGAGGCCACCTCTGAATCTCAGTCTCCATGGAAATAGGCTGTTCTATGAAGGGTGGGAATGAAGTTTCCCATGGGGTTGGACTCTGTGTCTTCACAGTCCTTCCCTACCCTTCCCAGCTCTCTCTGCCTGGCCAGGCAAGAGGCAGCATCCTTGGTGCTGTGCTGACATGGGCTGAGCGGGCAGTAAGTCCTTGCCTCCCTTTACAGATGAGAGACTGGAAGTGTTTTTCCCTTGGTGGGACTACCCTGGGATGTGAAAGCTCTTATCTGCCTAAAAGTCATAGAATATCATGCCTATGGGATCTCTGCCTCTGTCAAATGAGTCTGAAAGTGAGGGTGGATTAAAAAATTCTTAATTGGATCATTGAGACAAGGTGGCAGCATTGGTTTGGTTTCCTTTGCACATTACAGCTATAAACAGCTTGTAGAAATTACTTTTCTAGCTTATGTTGGGATTTAGTGCTTAAACTTGTATGTTCTTTTGCAGCCAAAAACCCACTCCAAACAGGGGATCCAAACTGTGTGGCATTGTGTGAATTAGTCAACCTTGTGTTACAGGTAAAAGCAGCAAAGCCTGGTTTTGGTGCTGTGTCCTCCTCTGTGTCATGTAGCTGAAGCATCGTGGTTTAGTGCAGCACAGCTTAGGGTGCAAAGATGACAGGCTCATGGGGCTTTGACTCCATTCCTGTAAAGGAGATAGAGGCTTTAGATGGATCTCTTCTGCCTCAGACTCTGCTCAGAAATAGGGACTGCCACATTGCAGAAGATCTGGGGAAGAGAGGCAAAGGTCAAGAACAGGAAACACAGGATTATTGGCTTCATCTGAGTTCCTGCTACTCTGTTTGAGCAGGGCACCATAAAAAACAGTGCCAAAATAAACAGTGCCATGTGACCACATGTCCTCTGTTACTTGGTATTTTTAAGGTTGGGGCCAGACATCTTCTGGTAAACATTGTCATCCAGAAATTGACTGGGGGCATCCCAATAATAAGTGAAGTTTTAAGGATTATGTTGAAGGTGGTCTGCTAAACTTGGTTTGTCCAGGTTTAAAAGCTACACCTACAGCATCTTAAGGCCCAGTTCTCCACTTTGTTGTGTCAGGATGGATAAAAGATGCTGACTGAGACTGCTGTTAATTCCCCAGGGTCTTGCTGGTGTGGAGCTGTTCCCCTCTAGGACTTTCTCTCTCCTGACATCCAAGAAAGATGATGCGAACCCATGAAGCCCCTCACTGTTACTATGGGTTCTACTACTTTACAAATGTCAATTAAAATTCATGAACTTGATTGCTCACAGATGAACAGAGGCAAACAGGATTTTTTCCTCCTTCTTCTGTGTTGCACTTCTTCGACATAGGGTGGAAAACTGGATAATCCATGAGTTCTGTCTCTTTGTGTTATGAAAAGATCTGCTACTAAAATGACAATTCAGTGACAAAGAAAAACAAATTATTGAAGAAACATCTGACAGAAGAGCAATGGGATACTCTTCTTTTTCCCCCGTGATCATAAATTTAAAAGCCAAAGCAGGAAGATAAACACTAAGAAAGATTCCTAACTTGCATTGTTCATTTTGATAATGTTAAAAAGCTGCAGATGAAAAGAGTGAAAAGCAGAACACGTTTCTGTCGGCACAATTCACAAAGAAATTGGACATGTTCTTGTAGGTGCTAATGGCTGCCAGGAGACTGGTCCTGATCTTTCAGCTGTCATACTCTGGATGAAAACTGATGCATGGATGGATTTGGCATCTTTTAAAAGGTGAAATGAAAGGGTCAAAAGAGCCCCAAACCTTGTTATGAAGCAGTAGCTGGAAACAGGAGGAAGACTCCTAGAATAATTTGAACCTGACACGTGGAACCAACCAAAAATGCTGGGACACTTCTCAGTGAATGGCCTCCAGTACTTCATTTTAAGGGTTAATGGCAACAATGATGAGAGGAAAGGCAGGAAAATTGAACATCCCTGGTGACTGTGGCCTTCAGAGGGAGGGGAGAGCCTGGGCTCCTGAAGGCAGAGAGCTGGCTGGGCAGGCAGGACTGGAAGCTGTGAGCAGGGAAACTGCTGCTGTATTTTCTTCCTGCACAGGGACTCTGTGAATAGAGAAGATCACACTATGAAAATATCCTCTTCACTCCCCCAGCACACCATCAAAGCTCTGAATGTGTAGGTTAACACCTATTCTGAAAGGTGGAAATTGGATTTTCTTCCCAAATGCTAGCTGAGAGACAAAACATCATTTCCTACACACTTTATTTCAAGGGTTTGAAAGCATCTGAGGGCAGACTTGTCCAAGCTGCTCTGCCTCATTCTGAACTGTTGCTGGTATTGCTGGTAGGAGGACATCCTCCAGCTGGGTGACAAACCTGCACACACAGCCTTTCCCTCACACAGGGTTAACCTCGTGCTCTGGTTAGGAAAAACTGGAACCAGCACAGTCTTACCTGCTGTCTTAGTACTGATGTGCAAAGTGTGTTTCACAAGGGCAACAAGGGGACAGCAATGTTGCTTTTTAATGCAGAAAAGGCAAGATAATTCCTTATGGGAAAAGCCAGCTGGCAGAGAAGCAACATTACATGACATAACCCACATTCCAGTGGCCAGAATTAGGTAATTCTTTATACAACACAGGTTATGTTTCAAAAGACATTCTTCAGAATAAGCTGAAAGAGTCTACTCTAAATGGGGAAAAACTGAGAATCAAAGGAGTGTTTAGAAAAAAGTTGCTAAATTAAGATCAGTTCAGTAGAGATGTATGTTCTAGCATTCTCATAGTAAGAAATCGATCTTCATTCAGTTTTTTTTACTGTCATCTGGAAGAAAAAAAAAGTATTTTCTTGCTTTTGTGCTTCTGCATTTTTTTTGTTTATAAGTTCATCACAACACAGGAGTCTTTTGGCATAGGCACTGAGAACAAGAAGGAATCACACATCTTCCCAGCTACAGCAAGCACCAAGGTAAGGTTTCCCTGGGATATTGTTCTCATGGTGGCTGCCCTGGAGTAAGACTGACTTTCTGCAAGACTTCTGTGCTTATGGCTTTAAAAAGCACATAGTTTAAGGACCAGTGAAGGTTATCTAGGAAAAAACCCAAGAACCATAAAGTCAAAGGGGTCATAAAACTCCTGAAATGAAGTTTTATTATCCATCATGTGAGATTCCTTTTATTTTGCTCTAAACCTCTTCAGCATTAGATAAAGTCTTCTCAGCTGAGGCATCTGGCTGTGAAACAAATTCCAGAGGAGATTGGATGAAACTAATTTTGGCCACCTAAAGGAAAATCTGCAGTCTTTTGCTTTACAGAAAGCCTTGCTAGAAGAAGGGTGCTGCTTTCATTATTCTCCAGTTTAGTCCCACCAAGCAACCAGAAACTCTTTCAGCCAAAGCCAACAAATCGATAACCTCACCCTGAGAACATTTACTTTCTTTAAAAAGGAGCGAGTGCCTAGACTCCATGGCCATCCAGGAACTTGCTGCCAATATCCATTGTACATAGGAAGAGCTCAGATACTCTGGAATTGGGTGTGAAAAGTGGAAGTGAGGTGGTTAAAAGGCAGTCAGTGTACACATATGTGCTGTGATGCTGCACACTGATGTGTAAATACATCCTTCCCTATACCTACACACTGCATGTCCACTCTCCTGTAGAGGAAAAATGAACTTCTGTTAGAACAGCAGCTTTTTGGACAGCAAAATTAGTGCGAGTTGCTGAAGTCATCCACACTGGACCTGACTCACACAAAATTCTACTGTCTCCCAGGGGACTGGGCAAAGGACAATACTGGAAAATTCTGCAGCCTAGTAGATCTCCCTGATTACTATCTGCTATAGGTTGTTTGAACTGGCTGCAGTGAAGTAACAGAAGTCTGAGGCAATCAAAAGAGACTTCAGGGCCCTGGGACAATTGGCAGAGGGATTGGGAGCACAGGTACTGATTTATGTGATCCTTCCAGTTACAAGGAATAATACTCTTAGGCAAATACATCAACCCAATATGTGGCTCCAAATTGGTGTAATTGGAAAAATTTTGAGTTTGTTGACCATGAGATGATCTCCTCAACACCTGGGCTACCGACTGCTGATGTGATGCATTTGTCTCAGAGGGGGAAAGAGCTGTAGCACAGGAGCCAGTGGGGCTCCTTGACAGAGCTTCAAACTAGCTTGGAAAGGGATAAAACCAGGCTCACCAGCGAGGAGTGACGGCACTGTGTGCCAAAAACTCGAGGAAATAAGCACTAACGGGATCCTTTAATCTGCTCTACAAGGTATTGGCTACAATGTACCACACCTGAAATGTTTCTACACTAACGCACAAGGCATAAGGAACCCAAGGAGCTTGAAGCTTTGGCCCAGTCCCAGAGATTTGATATCACTGGCATAAATAAAACTGGTGGGATGAGTCCTGTTACTGCCATTTTGGATGCCTCTAGGCTCTTCAGGAGAGGTGGGCAGGGCAGAAGAGGCAGAGGGGTGGCACTGCATGGAACAGAAGGGTTAAAATACGTGGAGTTTACAGCTGGTGATGACACAGTTGAGAGCCTCTGGATTACAATCAAGTGGCAAACAAATAATTTGGATGTCATTATGGGAGTCAGCTATAGAACTACAGCCAGGATGATGATGATGACAAGTAAGACTTTGGGGAGCTAAGGGACACCTCCAAGTCAACTGCTCTTGTCCTTAGTGGGGATCTCAACTTGCCACAAATTAACTGGAAGTGTCACAGCTGGTACAACTCAGGCCAGAAATTCCTAAGAAACCTGGATGTGCTTTCAGCTTCCCATGGCACTGCCTTACGTGTGAGTTGCTCCTTTGAGTTCAGTCTGTTACCAATGTCATCAAGTAGCACCTGCAAAATTGACAACTAAATGTTTAATTAAGAACCCCTTGAAACTAAAGAAACCATAAATTTTAACCTCCCTGGCATAGAGACTATTATTTCAGAAAGAGTAATGACTAATAGGTCTCTCAGTTTTTACTTCAGGTTATAACAGCAGTTCACTGTATAGACTCCTTACATCATTCTGTGTGCAACAGGAGACCAGTACAAATATTCCAGAGAGGGGGTTAAATGGTATTGAGTTTTTCCACCCTGACATCCTGAAGGCAGAACTCAAAGGTAACTGTGACCTGATCTCTCTATTCAGCCTCTTATTAACTTAATGGCTCACAGGGAAAATTACAATGCTGCTGAAACTGGGTGGGTTCAAAGGAAGATCATGGGAAAGCCCTGCAGTGATCTGCACTGTTTATGCAGTGAGTTTTTATGTATGTCATTCCTGGAAAATGTGAAAAATTTTCAGAGTATAAATAATTTTTTCCACAAAAAAAATTCCTCCATGCCATGCTTTAGATTAACAATGAGGTAAATTAAAGTTAGTTTGTTCAAATGATTGAGTTCATTTTCGTATGGATGAGGTGGAACGTTATAAGTAATTTAATTCAAGTAAGGACAAGAAACATAGTCGTAGGTCTTCACAGCAGTCAAATTAATTTCCTCTGTCTTTTGTTCCGGTTCATACAAACATTCAAATCCACCACCAAAGTAGCAAGTTTATTTCTAAAACAACCTACTGGCTCAGGAGCTAATTTTAAGTTAAAAACAAGGTGTGGTAGCTAAGTTCAGTGCAAACTCGTTAGAGTACCTAATTTCCCTGAGTACTTACCTGCAAGTTTAAAAAAGGACCCTGACCTGCACAGTTTATAAAAACTTACTGTTCTGCACTGTGAGTTTTAATATTGAAAGCTGGAGTTAAAAAAAAAAATCATCAAGATGTCCTTTATTTTCTGAAGTGTAAAAGGAAAACATTTGTTTCTGCAATAAGATTATCAGAATTAAATACTGTGATGTCAGACTAAGTAGCATTACTTCAGCTCCTGTATGGTTGAGTGATTTTACTATAATAGTTTTTCATAATAATGCTTTTTATCTGTAATACATAGGGGATAGAGAGACTGACAGAGCTGTAATCTTTCTTTCAGAAGCACGGTGTTAAATGAAGAGGGTTCAAATGAAAATATAATTTGGAAAGGAAGATAAAGACGGCCGTATATAAGACTGTGTCACCATTTCAAGTGAAAGATGTTAGCTCTGAAAATAATGCCATATATTACAAAGATAAGTCAACTTCAAATTTGTACTTCAGGTCTGGAATTTATTTGTTTATGGCAAAAGGCTGTGTACATTTATGTGTACGCAGCTACTCTTGCCACTGCTATTTGCTGTTTATGCAGGGCTGTGTGTGCTGAGCACTGAATTCATATAGCAAGACCAGCAGCAAATAAACCTTTCCATTTACTAGACCGCAGAAAGAAACAAACGCATTCTCCTGGTTTCACAGCTGTCTGTGTGTAAAAGCAAAGCCCCTCTATGTGTACTGAAGCAAAGTAAGCCTGGCACAGCTTCAGTGTGGATGGCAGCTCCTGCTGGCACTGCCAGCCACTCATCAGGACATGCTGAAATTGGTATCTTCTTCCATTGCTCTCCCAAAGTTCCTGAGGCTGTCTTTCCCATGATCTTTTAAGGGTGTATGGTCATTAGGGAATGAAAGGCAAACATGCTGGTGCTCCTGAACTGTCCTCTGACCCACCATCACAACCACTCAATGCCTTCACAATTTTAATGCTGCAAAGGAGATTTTAGACTGCCCTAAGCTATCACAGGTGTGCTCACACCTATGATTTTTGCATTACAGCAGCCAAAGTTAAAGCATTTCATTGCATGCAGAGAAGGGCGATGGAGCTCGTGGAAGGTCGGGAGCGTGGATCTGACAAGGAGCAGCTAAGGAAGTTAGGGATGTTCAACCTGGAGAAAAGGAGGGTCAGGGTGACCTTATTGATCCCTGCTGCAGGGAAGGAGATTGTAGCCCAGTGAGGGTTGGCCTGTTCTCCTGGGAAAATGACAGGATAAGAGGACACAGTCATAAGCTGTGCCAGAGCAGGTTTAGGTTGGACATTAGGACAAGTTTCTTCTCAGAAAGGGTGATTAGACATTGGAATGGGCTGCCCAGGGAGGTGGTGCAGTCACATCCCTGGAGGTGTTTAAGGAAAGACATGACACTCAACACCGTGGTCGAATTGACATGGTTGTGTTTGGTCTTAGGTTGGACTCAGTTGCAGGGGTCTTTTCTAACCTAATGGATTCTATGATCCCATGAAGTTATCACCAGTTTCAATGTGCTCACATCTATGACTTTTGCCTTGTGCCACCCAGCCAGGTCAAAGCACAGAGCCACAGCATTTCTTCTTTCCTGGGCCAGTGTGTGACTGTGCACCGTGAGGAACAGCGTGGAATCACAGAATCTTTCACGTTCTTAAAAGACCTCTGAGACTGGTGAGTCCAGCCATCAACCCAGCACTGCCAAGCCCACCACTAGACCATGTGGCAAGCTACTAAACCATCATGAAGCACCACATCTACACATTTACTGAACACTTCCAGGGGTGGTGACTCAAGCATGGCCTCACGGCGCTTCAGGGTACAGCAGTGCCCTTAGCCCCAGTGTGCATGATGTAACCTCCATTTTCAGCCTTCCTCGCATGGGATTTGGGGACGCTGGTGCCTGTGTGGTTGCGGGGGTGGATGCACAGAGGCTGTATGACAAAACAGCCCTGCACTCAAGGGCTGCATTAAGTCGGAACGGCGGGCGGGCTGCGGCCGCTTACGCAGGGCTTGGGCTAAAGCATCCCCTCGCCTCATCCCCGGGGGCTGCGGCCCCTTTAAGGCGTCACGTGGCTCTTGGGCGGCGCTGTAGTCCCTTGACCGGGGTGGCAACGCTGGCCGGCGTGGCTAACGGCGGACCGGAGGACTGCAACTCCCAGCAGCCACCGCGGGGACGCATGAGCTCATCCGCCGCGCCCAGGCGGGCGTCGCGATGCACGCTGGGAACTATAGTCCTATATCAGTAGCGTTGGTAAATTCCCGCGAGGTGCGGAACTACGCCTCCCAGCGTGCCGCGCGCGGAGGGTTCCCGTCAGCGCCGAGGGGGAGCCCCCCA
>VXBR01006874.1:1173881-1223171 GCA_013400215.1 Cisticola juncidis
GGGGGCTGTGCCGCGACATCCCCCCTGCCCCCGGGCCGCCCGGGCCCCGCGGGGCTCTCTGGGCTGGGCCTGGGGCTGCGGGCAGGGGCGGCGGGGCTGGGCAGCGTCCTCGGCTCCCCACCCTTTGTGGGGGAAGGGCCGCGCCGCCTGCGCGGGGCCGAGGCGTCCTGGGGTTTGTCCTGGAATCAGCGGCCCCGTCCGCGGGGTCTCACCTTAATGGAGGAGTCGTGAGAAATAGGCGGGCAGGCCTCGAGAAGGCAAAAAGACACCTCCATTACGCCCTTTTTGCAGTAGCCAACTTCGTTATCAAGCACTGGAGGTTCATTGTAGCTCGGACTGTGGTTGGCACTCTGGTGTCTTGGAATAATTCAGATATTTTACATTATTTCATATGATGGTGAAATTTATTGGAAGGAGATTGTGTAGTTTAATTGATTTTTTTTCCCTAAGAAAAAATACTCAAGGATTGAGCCTTTAAAAAGGTGTTCTATTAGTTCAAGTAGCAAAAGAACAAATAAGTTCGTGTTCCTTTCTCATTAAAGGTTACCTCAACTTTTTTGTTATCAATACAGCGTTTGTATGAGGTATGATATTTGCAGCAGCATTTCCTGCTGACAGCATCTTCAGACTTCCATGTGCATGTCATACCACCTGCTCTGTTTCCTCTTGCTCTCATAAACTTGTGAGCATGTGAAGGGAAAATTAAAAAACTGATTTTTGTGATGTAGCTTGTCTTAAATACCATGATATAACCAATGTGTTTGTTTTGTTCTCCATATAGTTTTGTGCCATCTATTCTGCTGGGTCAACAATCAATCTGGTGATTGTAGGTTGACTCTTTTTCTCCTCTCTTTATAACTTGGTTTTCACATATGCTTTCATACTTGGCTACCATACTTCAGATTAAGTGTTTCTGTAGTCTGTCCTGATACTTAACTTCATGCATAATTTCTTTTTGGGACAGTAGTCTATATGTGACTTTGATATCCAGAAGAGTGATGTGCCTAATGGTAAAGAGATGTGCAGGTTTTTATTTGCAACTTTGCAAGTCATCACTCAACACTGTTCTAACTAAACCTGTAGCAGGAAGATGCATCTTGTTTTGTTTTACATCTTAGATCACAAGCCTTTACAGGCACAGGTTCCTAGATATTGCTCAACATCATCATGCCAAGGGAAATAAAACAGGCAGCAAAGTGATGCTCAGACAGGGACATTGACCCCAAATATTTTGATCTTTGTGGCTTGTGCTTATGAATAGTCTAGAACTTTGGTTCTCATCAGACCAAAATCATTGCTAGTCTACCTACTTCGTGTTCCATGTTTCTTTCAGATTAGGTAGTTCCCAATAAAATTTCTCAGTCTCTCTGCAAGTCTGTCATGTCTTAAAAATTAAATGCTGTGTTTCAGCACGAAATTTTTGGAAGAATACATCTGTCTATTACACTTGCTTACATGTTATTCATACTTTTGTAAGTGAACACAACAGGTGAATTAATGCTTTTGTAACTTTGTCTTAAATGATCTGGTTTTGCCTCTACTCTTGGATGTGTATGCAACTTGTCAAATGTTTTCATTTCCATTTGCAGTGTGATACAAGTGGTTCTGAAGACTGATGGACAAGTCAGTTAAACAAACAGATCAGTTAGTTAAACTAGAATAAACCTGCAGCAGAGACCTTAATCAATCAAACAGTAAGCATATTTAAATGAGGTTTTGAGGATAGGCAAATCCCTGTGCTCAGTTTTTTGATAGGTAATTGCTTATACTGCATAATGCTCCTTTAAAGCTGGTGTTACTTCCTCCATAGTGGTTTAAGTGACCTCCTTCTTGACACTTGCAATAGCTTTCCAATGGTTGTGACATAAAAATTTCCAGTACTTAAAAATGCACTGATTATCGTGTTGCAAAGCTGGAATCTTAAAGCATCATTGCATGGCTCTTGCTGATGTGAAAATAGGATCACCTCAATGGTATGTAAAGATTTGATCATTTTGGGTACATGGTCAAAAAAAAGACTTGATTTTTTTGAGTGAAGACTAGCAGGTTTTTTTTTCTGGATGAAGTTGAGGAAGAAAATTGTCATGAGGAAGAAAATTTGTCATGTATTTTACATGGCAAATCACTTCTAAATTAGGTTTGTTTTGGCTGGATGGAGAGTAAGCAACACACTAATAGCAGTAAAGTAGTAACCAGACTTGCTTTACTTTCTTCTCACCCAGAATAATGTGAAGGTCCCTTTGGTGGGTAAGAGAAATCATCAACCAGTTCTCTGCTGAACAAACTTAAATGTTTAATCTTTGAAAATATGTAAAATATAACCACCAGCCCCCCAAGAATTTAGTGTTTGCTGCACATCATAGGGTGTTCTTGTTTTCATGCTTTGTGTAGTTTCCAGCTTTTGTCGCTTACCTGGCTTTAGGGCAGCCATTCTGAATGGGGTGGGCACATCCTTCTAACAGTGTCCTGTTAGATGCTTCTTCCAAAACTTGTTTAAAAGACAGAACAAAACAGGATGCTAAAGGAATGATCCTGTGTGTGGTCCACATTGTTGTGTGTCAGTAATTGTTCAGAATAATGTTTCTGACTCTCCTACATACTATAAACCTGCTTTATAAAACAGATTGATTGTAGTTTAAAAATGAATGTATTTATGCTTCAAACTAAAAGCTCATGTGTATTGAAACTCTACCTAACCCTATTGGAGCTAACAAATAAATTTGAATTGAGGTTTTTATGCATCTTATCTGGAGGTTTTTTTAACACTGTAGGCTAAATTCTGCGTTAGAGCACATGCTTGTTCTTGTTCTGGGATGCAAGTGGGCAACACCTAACAGAATCTTCCTGGGAGGAATGTTATTCCATGCACATATAGCATCTGAATTCATCTGGAGCAGGGTCAAATGTTTTGGAGTGTTAGGGAAATTAAGGGTGCTGTGACAGTGTATCAGTGCAAGGGAGTCTCAGTTTTGAAAACCTGTAACTGTGTCAACTTTAACTGGAAACCAAGTCAGTTGTCCAGCGCTGCTGCAGGACTTCTCTAGGATTTTTTCTTTTTAATATGCATATTAATAGAAATAGATCTTGCCTTCTGTTTTGGTTTGGTTTTGTTTGAATTCAGTAATGCTTTGCATCAGGCTTTCTTAATTAGATCATATAAATTTTTGACAGACAGTTGGATTATTGATGGTGTGAGAGGCATTTAATTATCTCTTGCAACCACTGCATAATTCAGACTATAGCAAAATTGGCTATCCGTTAGTATGTTCAGGTATTTTGGAGTGAATGGTGTATGTCAATAGCTGATCAACTACAGAAATACTTTTTGTTACAGGCCTGACCAATCTTGTGTTATTAAAGGGAATAATTTAGTAGCCATTTTACAGTTCTCACTTGCATTTTTTAAAGTTTTGTATGTCAAGTGTAGCAACGTATTGAATCTTCTTAGATTTGAGAGCTGTTTTATAAAATACTTCAGCAATAATTATTTATTATGAGGTACTGCTTTTTAAATAGAAATTCTATACATAGCAGAATGTACATTGCCAATTTCTTCAGCAGCTTTGTAGCTCATTGCATTTTAGTGATATCTGTGTTTGATTTGTGATTTCAGATCTTCCCTGTTCACTCTTCTCCTTCCATGATTCAAAGATTCAAAAGGAAGGAAACATTCAAAAGTGGAGCTTTGTCAGGAGCTCAGAAGTTCAGCAAATAACTGGCTTTTGTGCTTTTATGTAGAGTCTTCTCTCTCCAAAAGCAAACTTATTTTGGCCAATTTTTGTCAAGGCTCAGGTAAAATAGATAAACTCCAATTATTAAAACAGTATTACAACTTTTGCTCCTTAGGCTGAGGCAGCAGGTACTTACAAACACTCTTAACACTGACTTGAAGAAAAACAAGCCTTTGTGACAGTGAGATAGTAAATTTGTTCCTCTGATTAAAGGTAGTTTAAGCTTTTTTTTCTTTTAATAGATATGCAGTCTCTGAGTCTCTGCTCTTTATAATAAAAGGAGACAGACTGGGATAAAACTGTTAGGATTTGCTTTAGTTGGTATGGTTGAGTTAACTTGCTAATTTAGAAGCAGAATCTAAACAGAACATTTCAAACTTTAAAACAAGCTTAGTGGTTGCATAACATTCACATTATTAGCTCTTCCTTAGCTTCTTCCCATGCTCAGTTGAGGCATTTTTCAGCTGATAGACCTGAGACCCGAGGCACACGTACCAGTGATTGGGTCAGATCTCATAATGCTGCTCCTGGGAAGTGTGTGCCTGCCTGTACTCATGGCCCTGATGTATATCCAATCCCTGAGCATTCCATTTCTCCCCACCTCCTGCACCTGCAACATCATGGTCAACTGATAATAAGAATAATCGGTTATGAATTGTTAAATGAAACATACCAAAAGTGTGTCAGAAAAAATGGCATCTGGTTCACCAGTGTCTAATCCGTGTAAGCTAAGGATCCTCCTCTGGCTTTGTAAGGAGACGTTTGATTCGGGTGTGATGGCAGAGGATTTTTTCCCCTTGCTGTATTGGTTGCAAAATATGAAAGACTGAGAAAGAGAAATTTTTTTACTCTTAAAAACATTGTGACTCCTGTCCCCTGCTCCCTTTTGTTTCTTGACTGTGGAAGCAAAACCTTGCTGATTCAATTTGGAACTAGATTAGTTTGAAAAGTTTGTTTTGAAAAAGGTGTATATTGATGAGAATATTCAGGGTTCTTGTCCAGTTCTTTTCTTGCAAGTTTTTTGACCCCAAACAGTTTATTATTACATTATTTTCTTGGTTATGGGATTTATCCTGATGTAGTGGAATCCCATCTTGGGGGCAGTCTTTGGATCCTTTCTCCTGACTAGAGATCCAGTCAGCCTCTCTATTGGCCCAGCAAGGAGAGCTGAGTGGATGTGGAAATTCAGTTTGTTGGTGCTTGGTGCCTCTGGGACAAATATTCAGATCCTGATATGTGTTTTTAGCACGGGTGGTCCTGAAAAAATACAGATCTACTGAAGACATGTTGTGGAGAAGTAATTGGAAGAAATAACTGTGAAATAAACTTACTTTGCTTAAGATGTACAGGACTTCATAGTTATGCTAGGCAGTGTTCCGGGTTTGTATGGATCTGAGTAATCCAAAAAGTTTTAACTTTTACTGGGACTCTTTCACTGATGGGAAAGGAGGTCATATGTCTCCTTTTATAAAGGTAATAGAAACAGTCCCTACATTTTCCTTTCTTGAGTTTTTTTTGGTTTTTTTTTAAATTTTCATATTGACCAAGGTATCTGTGGACTGGTTTGTTTGAAGAAAGAATATTCCGTGTGTGGATTTTTCCTAGGATAATTTAACATAATGAAACATTTGAATTAAATGTCTAGAAGAACACTGCAGTTCAGTTCCCTCTTTGCTATAAATGCAGAGTTCAACAGGGAAACAATGTTTATGATGTTACTCTTAATGGTATTACAGGAACTGCCTAAATTGAGGCTTTTCTGAAAATGCAGTAGAATAAATACGCCTTATTTTTTGTCACAACAATTACTTAATTTTGTGTTGTAAAAATTCAAGGCAGCCTATGACATTGCTGACCTTCACCTCCTTGCCTGTGAGGAAACACACCAGAAATACTATTAAAGACATGTCTGAGCAACATAGCATTTACCTGAGGTAAATATTTTTTCCTAAATATTTTCTTGTTATTTGCTTTTTTAAATAGAGAACATACAGCTGCTTTAGTGATGCCGAAGTTAGTCCAGGCACTGTTTTGCAAAGTGGATTTTAGGGGGAAAATTAATGGCACTGCCTGTGAACCTCTTCCAAGCTGTTGAACTGAGGTTGTTCATGTTGGACTGGTGATAGCACTGACAAAAAATTCCTTGGGGTGGGAATTTAAAATAAATGTTTAAGATGTTTAAGAACATTTTAAATAAATGTTCTTAAATAATCAGCTCCCATTCTTTTGCAAAAGCCACAAAGGTAGTTCTCTCCATCTCAAAATTCCTAGTGATGATAGAACCCACTCAGGCATCTAAGAGGGAGGCATTCCTGTTTTGCATCACACTGTAGAGTGGCTGTCTCTCTCCACTCTTTAGTAAAGGAAGCCCAGAGAGATTTTGGTACAAGCTGAGTGCCTGAAGTTGGATAAGGTGAAAAACGTATGTAGGAGGCCATGCTTAGTCTCTATGTGCCTTCTCAGTTATGGTTTCTTGCTCTTAAAAAACAAAAAAAGTCAGAGCTCAAATAGATTATGATACGTGCCCCCTTAGGTCATATCTTAAAGAGTAATGTTGCTCATTTATAAGGAGGAAACAAAAGATTTACTTCACTGGACATTTTTCAGATGAAAATCT
The DNA here is from genome assembly GCA_013400215.1 of Cisticola juncidis. NCBI lineage: Eukaryota > Metazoa > Chordata > Aves > Passeriformes > Cisticolidae > Cisticola > Cisticola juncidis. The sequence goes on from VXBR01006874.1 coordinate 1,180,230, forward strand.
GTGTGCTTCCATGAAATATTCCTGTGCATAGTCATTTCTCAGGCCTGGAGGAACAAACCACAATAGGTTGTAGGTGCCTCTGTATTGTTACCTACTGTGGAATGTCAAAAAGTCCTTCTGCGTGGTGGATGTTTGCATTCGTCCTCCTTTCACACACTAATCTGTTGAACTGGCTTGTAGTAGCTTTGACTGGTGGTTACTTGTGAAGGATGTTCAAAAACATGGGACCACAATCATCCAGGTAAATAAGTTTCTACAAGGTCACAAAAGTAATTATTTCGAAGTCCAGAGCTGTGGACTGCCTGGATCTTGAACAAACTTGTCACTTATGGCATCTGGACTTCAGGGCTTCTCTTATGGACTCATCTCCTACTCCTCTTGGAAAGTGGTGGGAGGTAAATTGCTTGTGGTCCAGGAGGGGACACAGTAGGCACTGAGGATTAATTTCTGGGAGGATTCATAGATGGCAGTTGCTCTTAGGAAAAAGCTGCTGGTTTGTTTTGTTTGTTTGTTTGTTTGTTTGTTTGTTTTTCCTTTTCTTTTCTTTTTTTTTCTTTTCTTTTCTTTTTTTTTTTTTTTTTTTTTTCTTTTCCTTTAACTGCTTTGGCAGCAGTTCAGTGGTCTCTGTTGAGCCACAGACAGATGGAGGATGTGATCAGCTGTTGGGGCAGTGTTTGCTGCTCTAAATAGCTGTTTCTTGTCTCCTCCAGGGAAAGGTAGCAGGCTGGATAGAAGTGTCTGGCTGGCATCACAGGGGACTTCACTGTTCTAGGTCTAAATTTTCACATACCTAGGTCTATTCTTCTAGGTGTTAATTATGCCTACAATATCAAAAGTGATTGTTAAGTCATGGCTTGCATTGCAATGTCAGCTTTGCTCACTTTCATTCCCAAGTCAGTTGTTGTTCCTTTTGGAAATAGTAGTTTCTCTACTTAAAGCAAGACCAAACTATGTGGAGAACTGGGCAGCATTTGATTTGTGTCACAAACCTGTACATGTGCTGGAGACATCTTTCTGAAGATGGGGTATTAACATATGCATGCATCACTAGAATATAAGTCTCTAGTGATTGATATCTGTTTATTAAATAATATATGATTGATAAGTTGGCTATAATAATTAAATCCAGTAGTTGTCATTTAAAAACATAAAGGGCTCCATGTACTCATAACTATTTGTAATTTTCTGAATTAGGAATGGAAACACTGGCAACTGAAGTCTTCTCAAAGGGTTTTACTACTTAGACTTCTGTGGACAACAGTGAATTAATTGAGATGTGTTTCTGTGTAGTTAGTGTTTTACTTTCCCCTTAAGATTTCACCTCCTTTAGGAAATCTGCAGGCATAGCAGAAGTAACCTCTAAAATTAGTCCTCAGAAAAGGGTACTGGAAAATAAGGAGTAGAGTAGTAGGCATGTTTCTCTACAGCATCAGAAGCTGAAGCAGGTTTTACAGTACTGGGAATCTCAGTTATAACACTTATAAAGGTGTTGAGAAGGGTTGAAATGCATATGACATGTTGTGTTCGGACCATCTCTCTCCTGAGCCAGCTTTTATCAAAAGTTGGTCATCTAAGCTAATATATGATCTGGATTTAGGGTACTAATCTGCCTCTCAAGTGGGCTTGGCACAGCTGTGTGCTGGCAAGGCTGCTGATGCCAGAGCCAGTGCAGGATAACTCAGTGTTAGTGTTAAGCTCTGCCCACCAAAAATCATTTAGGAGCTCTAAACATGGGTATTTGCCAACTAGACTGACATCTGAACAGGACCCTGAAGCAGCACCTTTTATGTAGAAAAGTTCTGCTTTCTCAGGGACTGAACTTTTTTGTCTGCTTTTAGTCTCCTCATGTGTCAGAAGAAACAGGTGGTAGCTGCAGGTTTGGTAAGAAATCTGTGGGCAGTGAATGAGGGTGGGGTCTTTGGAAGGACAGAATAAGACTAAATTTTTTTTCCTCTTGGATAGAGTAGGAGATGAGTTAATGTGAATGAGGGGAAAAAGCTGTGAAAGAGCAAACATTATTGATGGTGAAATATGCTTGGCCTTTTGAAATGGGCAAGTGAGTTCAAGAAAGAAAGACAGACTGTTGAATGCACTAGCTAAGCATGGCATGATGTAGACATGTGTTTTGAATTTGACTGAGAAGTTTTGGTCATGTGCCTCAGGTTTTGAATGTCTGTCATAATACTAGATTGTAAAGTGAGGGAAGGAAAAGAAGGCTGCCAATTGAATAATTTTCCTGAAAGCAGTCTGTTAATTAATGCAAACCATGACTGTAAAGTCTGTGTATTAGGGGATATATCATTATATACAGAGTTAAAATATGTTGCACACCATATTAAATATAGTGTACATGTAGTGTTGTAAAGTGCTGTAAGGCTCTACCCTGACTCCAGTTCTGCTTTCAGCTTTGTGCTGTCAAACTGCATCTATGATGGCTCCTTAGAAGCAAAAGATGTGTCTTTAGGCAGGGGTGCCAGACTTAAATACACTCTGCCACCCACTTCTCTCTTTGAGGCTCTTTTCAAAGAGAGAAAACTAGTACAAACAGCTGTATATTTGTGGTTTAAGTCAGTATACTAACTGTGGGCACTGCAAACTTTATGTTTTTTTGGTATTTTGTGGCTAAAATAATTAAGGTTGTAAACAAAAAAAATTTTTAATGCCAAAGCTTGTTTTCTGGTTTTTGTTGGTGGGGTGTTTTGGGGTTTGTTTGTTTCTTTCCCTGTGTGCAAAAGTAGAAACTGAAGCTCTCAGAACACAAGTCTTCCTAAGCTAGGAAGGTGATGAATCCATTGAATTGTACACAGAATTGCTGAAGTTGGATGGGACTGCTGGTGGGGTCATCTGGTCCAACCTGCCTGCTCAAATAGGGTCTTCCTAGAGCACATTGCACCAGATGGTTTCCAGGCAGTTCTTGTGTATCTCCAGTGAGGAGGAATCCACAGGGTCTCTGGGCAGCCTGTTCCAGAGCTCAGTCACCTGCATAGTGAGGAAAGTCTGTCCCATGTTCACGTGGAACTTCCTGTGCATGAGTTTGCACCTCCTGCCTCTTGTCCTATTGCCTGGCACACTGAGGAGAACCTGGCTCCATTTCTTGATGCCCTCCTTTCAGACGCTTATAGATGTTAAGATAGACTCTCTGTCTTCTTCTCGAGACTGAATAAGTAGTTCAGATATTTCTAATATTAGGGTTTTTTTTCCCACTGAGATAGGTAGTTTAATTAGTCATTTCTTTGAGTAAAATACGTTGTCGTAGTCAGACTTTTGTTAGTTTATAAATATTAAAGGAAGTTAAGGAACCTCTTTCAAATTCTGTAACTATATTAAATTCAACAGTTGACTATTTCAAATGTGTTGTAGGGAATATTTCACTGAGGTAGATACGGTGCTCTGAATTCAGATAACACTAAAGTGATGCAAGCCCAGAGACACTTCCATGGACAAACACATGAGTAAGAATGTGTGTGTCCATGTAGTGAGACTTTGTGAAACAGGGTGTTTTAAAAAGTGGGTTAAAGAGGTTGCAGTGTAAGTGTAGGAATGAAGTAAGTACTTTGTATGTGTGCATAGAAATTATTTTTGAGTAGGAAAATATACGTACATGTGGACTACCAATGGACAAAGAAATGCCGGAGTAAATGTTTAAAGGTTCTTTGCCACACTGTATCTCATTGTGGAACCAGTCATTGGGAACGGAAGAGTTCGCCTTAAAGAGCAGTTCTGAGCCACAGTAGGGTTCTGCCAGCCTTTAGTGTTTAATTGGTGTGGAGTTAATGACCAAAAGATTTCTTAATTGCCATAATGCTTCCAGGCTGCTTATCTTCGATAAGCGGCTGCCACAACAGATGGCAAGCTAGTGGTTTAGCTGAGGTTCACCAGAAGTTTTTCACAATTTTGTTTTAATGGCCTTAACTTATCTATGTGGCTGTAGCTAATGTGTAGTTGAAACCCAAATCTTCACTGGACTAGGCTTCAGACGAATTAAGATTTTACTTTGTCACCCAGCAAGAAATAGAACTCTCCTTTACTGTCAAAGAAAGTTTGCAATTTTATCTGTGTGATCATCTTTATTTTATCTTTATCTTTTTTCCTGGCTACTCCCAAGATTTGTCTCCATTGTACTGTCATTCTCCACTTCTTTTCAGGGAGTCTGCAGGGAATTTTACTGCTGCCTGCTGTGATTTGAGACAGCTTTCAGCAGCAGCCTGAAGCTGACTAGGTTGAGGTTTTTTTAGCATCATAAGAGTCTGAACCACAAGAATAAAAGTGGAAAAAGTTAAAGTTCCATAATTTTTAGACATTAAAAAAAAAGCTTCCAAAAACATTCTTATGTTTTCAAAGGAAAAAAAAAATACAATTACTTTTCTATGTGGAAAACAGACTGCCATACTTATACAGTATCCAGTAGTTACAGATTTGAAACCTTATGTAGGAGGATATGGAACTTTGTACTGAGAAACATCGGATAGTAACTAAGTTAAATATTAATTATTATTTAATGGTTTTGCAAGTGCTGTCGTTGGTCACCTAGCTGACTGCTTTTCAGAATTATGCAGAAATTATGACAGTCACACATTGAATATTATTTAGACTGCTTATTGTATGTTTTTTGTAAACTTCCATGGCTGCATCTCAAAAAATGAAGAGGAACATTCATCTGTCAATATTTAAAGTAATTCTGAGCCAATGTTTTCATTTTTATTCAAAAAATGAAAAGCCTATTGATTATGTAAGATTTAGGGGGTTCTTCTGATCCCTAGAAATTTATTAAAATATTGCAAGAAATGTCCTGTGGTAATTTATTCTTTAAGCAGAATGCAGCAGAAGAAGTCGTCTTCATGTGTGCTTGCCTTTGTGGTATTTAACTAAGGTCACAGAAATGAAGATTTGTCTAAATATGAGGCCAGTTTTGAAGCAAACTCTGAAGTCAGCGGGTTGCACTTGATGGTGTTATCTGTTGGTGAGATTGGCTCATCCTCTCAGTCCGTAAGGTGTTACTGATGATTTGACAGCTAAGCTGCAAAAGTCCATGGTAGTCTGTCTCTTCTGCTAAAGCCTAGAGAATCCTAACTGGTGTTAGATTTCTCTTGCACCAAAAACACCAAAAAGAAAAATCAAAATCTAAGTAATTTACTTCCAGCCCTGTTTATATTTGTGATAATCCTGAGAAAGTCAATATCCTTATCATGAGCTTTTTCCATCAAGTCTTGACTTGGTTAAATAGTGTATAAATAGTGTACAATATGACAAAATGGAGGATACAGAATCACATTGTTAATTAAGAGGTCAAAAGACCTCTGAGGTCATGGATTCCAGCCTTGACTGATCACCACCATGGCAGCTAAGCCATAGCACTGAGTGCCATGTCCAGTCATTTCTTGAACACCTTCAGGGATGGTGACTCTACCACTTCCATGTCAGTCCATTCCACTGTTTAACAACTGTTTTCACAAAGAAATTCCTTCTAGTGCCCAACCGAAACCTCCCCTGGCACAGCTTGAGGCCATTTGCTCTTGTCTTGTTGCTGGTTCCTTGTGAGAAGAGACTGAGCCCCAGCTGGCCACAGCCTCCTTTCAGGAGGTTGTAATAAGCAGTAATGTCACCTCTGAGCCTCCTTTTCTTGAGGCTAAACACCCCCAGCATCCTCAGCCACTCCTCATGGGATTTATCCTCTAGACCCTCACCAGCTCCATGTCCCTCCTCTGGACTTCAGTGACTTCCTGGTAGTGAGTGGCTGGGAACTGAGCACCAGGAGTCAAGGTGAGGCCTCCTCAGCAGTGCTGAGGGTGGCAACCACTGCCCTGGTCCTGCTGGCCACCACTGCTGACACAGGCCAGGTGCCACTGGCCACCTGGGCACCCCTGGCTCCTGTTCAGCCACTCTCAGCCAGCACCCCCAGGTCCTTTTCCACGGGGCCCTTTCCAGCCACTCTGCCCCAGCCTGCAGCACTGCAGGGGTTGTTGTGACCCAGGGGCAGGACCTGGCACTTGGCCTGGTTGAACCTCAGACCCTTAGGCCCACTGATCCAGCCTGTCCAGATCTCTCTGCAGAGCCTTCCTATGTTCCAGCAGATCAACACTTCCAGCTCCAACCCTAGGCATGTGAGGTATTGCCCTAATATTAAAAAATAATTCCCTAATAATTGTGTTTTTACATTTTGACTGTTTTTCCAAGTTAGGGATGAATTTGTCTGATGGAAAAAAAATCTGTGATTTCTTTGTTACTCATGTATTTCCTTCTTTTTTATAACAGGAAGTTAGTCTTCACTGTTTTATTTTGCTTGTGTTGTCCTGTGTCTGGCACTTCTGCCACAAGTACATACTTTGTATAGTGTGCTTGAGTAGTTTAACTTTCTGAAGTTATAGGCAATGTTCTTTTAGTGTTGGTATTAATTCATGATTAGCAAAAAAAAGTTGATGCGATGGACTGCCTTTATTGATGCTTTTAAGACTTTATTTATGACTAGAAATTGTCTTCGATTTAATTTTTTTCATCAAAATGGATATTGTGTAGGATGATGTTTGTAACATGAGAGAGTTTGCATACTATAGCAGTAATTTATCAATGAGTATTCCTACATGATCAGAAAGGTGTTAGATCTGATGATTATTTCTTTTGTAGGTGTCTCTGCTTAGTGGGCTTTACTGGAGTTTAGTGAAGCACAAATCCCTGTCATTAAAGCATGAGAGGATCACTGGAAGTTGCCTTTCTGGCACCTGTTGTGTCTGCCCTTCCAATATGCCTTTGGGATTCTTTTCCTCTTACGCAAAACTTGACTGACACTACTGAGCAGGAAGGATGTTGGTAGCTCCTTTCTGTGGAAAACCTGTCCTCATGGTCGGACCTCCTGAGCTAGTTGGCCTGGCTAGTTGGAAATCATACTAGATAGGCTTACAACTTTATATTGTCATAAACAGGGATGGGAGAGGCGGAAAGGATGCCTGTGTCCCACTGCTACTGTGTGGATTTATCCCTCTAATTAGGCTGTCTCTTTTTCCTTTTTCCTAATCACACTTTTGCTTGAGCGTTTGTGAGAGAGAGCATGAGTGTGTGGAACTGGTGAGCAGGCACTGAGCAGGCAGGTGCTATCAGGAGTTGGGTACTTTCCAGAGGAGCTGAGCTTTTCGGCTCTGTTCTTTCCCTCTGTGAATCACATCAGGTAGACTCCACTAATTCTTGAGCTTTTAATCTTCTTTTAAAATATTAAAGCACATTAATACTTTTATTTATATACCTTGATACATATTAAAAGGTGGATGGTTTGTCTGAAGAATACAATTGATTTTCTTTAAGATCATTTTATGTTGTGGGTTTTTGTTGATTTTTTTTTTTTTTTTGTCATTGTTGTTTTGGGGTTTTTAATTGCACTCTAGGAAGCAGACAAAAATCCAAATCCAAGCAGCCATCTTTGTAAACCAGCTACTTAAATCTGACACTAAAGTTGATTGTAATATTCCAGAATCTCTTATCAGTGCTCTAAAGTTTTAACTTCAAGGTTTTTTCCATGCTTATTTTTATGTCATTCATCTGTCTTCTGGCCAGTGTTTGTTTAACCTGCTCTTAAAACTATCTATTTGATGGAGACTCCACAACCTCACCAAGCAGCCTATTTTTGCTCTTAACTACTTTGCTGTTAATTTTCTATTGCATAGAATTCTCCCTTGCTGCAATTCAGACATTTAGTTGCTTATTCTGTTTGCTGTGGATAGAGAGAACTGACTTTTCCTCTCTCCTCAGTATTCTCATTTGTAAAGTTGAACAAGACCTGTAAGGTCCTAAATCTGTAAGGTCCCAGTTCCCTCAGCCATTCCTGGCAGGTAATATTGTCTGTTTCTGGTGGTAGTTCTGTTGTGGTTTTTCCCCAGCTGTTCCTGTCTGGCTTGAAGACCTGTGTTCAGAATGAATTGCAGTTGTCCCTCTGAGACTTACTGGAGCAGTATTAGGTGAAAGGATTATGTCCTGTGTCACATAAGCTATGCATCCCAAGGTAGCATTAGGTTTTTCCATCAGTCTGACCTTGTTGACTCATCTTTTGCATGTAGTCACTTAGATCTATTTGGAAATTCATGGTAATTGCCAAGATGTTGCTATTTAATTTGGTCATGAGAAAGTTTCAGTACTTAAGGCTGTCATAGACATTAATCAAGTAAATCATGACATATATTCTTCCTCCCGTGTAAATCTTTCATTGAAGAAAATTTTACTGGTTTGACATAACCAAGATGAGGAGGTTCCTCCTCTCCATATCATCTAAGTGCTTAAAAATACTTTTTTAGTATATTTAACTTTTCTGGGAACTAAAGACAATCCATTCCTCAGGGTTTTTTTACCTTCACTATTCTTTTTTTTTTCTCCTGTTTTTGGGATTTTCAGAAAATTTTCTTTGGGAGTGGAGGGTTGCGTTTTTTTTGAGGAGTGAGGTTGTTTGTTTTAAAGAAAGGGTTTAAATAGTTCACCTTTTGCTAAGCTTCTGATTATCTAAGACATCCTCCATGAGTTTTCAAAGATAGGATTATTGATTTTGAGGTGGCTCAAAGGATTTCCTGAGGAAGTTTCTTGAATGTTATCAGGTCTAGCCTACTTGGAAAAATTATAAGTATGGCTCTTTCCAATAGCTGATTCTGGGTGGATATTTTTGCTTATTTACTTGTGCTAATTGTTCTGATCACCTGCTTGTAGTTGATCTCTTTGGTGAGGACTTGTTCTTCATCAATCTGTTTTCTCTCTTCATTCAGTAATGGAGAAGGTCTAGTAGTAGTAGTATACTGATACAATGATTTCTTAGTAGCCTCAAGCTGTTTTGTGAGAATTCTTTTGTTTTGTACCTTTAGCCTTTCATATTTGTCCCTCTTATTCTCTTGCCATTGTTATGCTTGTTAGTCCCTTCATGTGTGCTTTTTCTGAGTCATTATTCTCGTGCTATGCTTTCTATTCTCTTGCTGTGCTTGGTTTTCTTGAATTTTTTTTTCTGTCGTGTCATTAGAGAATTAACTCTTCCTTGCCATAGACTTTGTCATCTATGCGCTCTTAGTTAGTGATGTAAAATCTGTCTCTTGCTGTTCTTCCTTCGTTTCCCTCTTCAGTAACCATGGAATTGATGGTTCGCTTCCAGTGAAATTGTCTCTAATTGTTTACTGTCAACTACTTTTTTTCTTGCTGCTACATCTAAAGGGAGTCTCTCCAGTTGCTTTCTGTGTTTTAAAATGTATCTTCTTCCCCTAGCCATTATCCGTATTTGCTTAAGTTCTTATTATCTCCTTGTAACAAAAAGTCTTAAGGTTTTTTTCCCCCTTTCAAAAAGGATAACATCTGTCTGTTGGCTTTTTTGGATGGTCTGTGGTAAGCTTGCAGCTTGATGGCACTCATGTACTTTCCTCTTTTTATTATTTGCAGCCTTGCAGGATACCTCTCTCTGCATCTGTGATGTTTGCATTCTTTGAGAATAGGGCATAACACTCCTCGGCAGTTGGATTTGTTTGGTTTGGGGTTTTGTTGCATATTTAGGTTTTTGTTGTGTTTTTTGGTAAACTGACTGGATCCTTTTTCTGTTAGTATTCCAGTGAGAAAGGGACTCTTATGGAATAAAGCATAGTGTTAATCCCATTTAGAGAATTATAACTCATTTTCTTGAGCTTTATATATTAGTATGCATTTGTCTCAGACTGATGGATTGGTTACTTGGATTCTATGAATTTTTTGAATAATTACTCGTACTTAGTTCTAGGCTCTTGCCCTGGTATATCATCTTTGAACTCTTGATATTTTGATCATGGTGAAAAATAGTCTTCCCTCAAGCTGACAATGAGGAAAGGCTTTTTTTGTACGTTAATTCCCTATAATCTTCAATATTCTCACCTGCCAGCATGCAGAACCTCATCACATGGTCAGAGAAGCCAAAGCTGTCCTTTGACAGAATTTTCAAATTCGTGGGGTTGTCTGCAAGGAGAGTTTATTCCTGGCAGTATGGGGAGCTGATTGGGAGCTTCTTATTTGTTCTCAGTTGTTGTTAGGAGTGTCCATGAAGAGTGGTTGGTGTGGTGAATGACCATTGAACAGCTTTTATTTTCCTATGTCTGAAAGAGGCAAAGAACATCTGGAGCAGTGTGCACCCAGTATACATCTTGTGCTTTATGGTGTTTTTTCTGATACAGCTGTTTACTTGGCTATGTCTTTTGCAGTCTCCTCTTGAATTACCTTAAAGATTTTGCAGTCACAGATGTCTTGCCTCAGCTGTCTTCTGCTTCTCCTTAATGCCTCAGCCCCCCAAAACAAACCCCATAGTCCAAATCTCAAAATCTTTTTCTGGGAATCTTTAATGTAGAACTATGGGCACTGCATGTTTTCTTTGTAATCTTCTTCGGTATAGGAAATACAGGCAAATGTTCCTACAATTCCAGTCCAAGACATAAATTTTTCTCATTGTCTAATTAAACCTTTTCATTCTTGGGTCAGGGAACATTCCAAATGAAGTTTTGGACATGCCAATTTCCTTTTTTGTTCCCTGTATGTGTATTGGAATCATTGTTATCTTCCTGCCATTTACAGCACTGCATTTTGGTGAGAGGTAGCTGAATAGACTCCTTGGACACTCTGATCTCTGATTTTTGAGTTGCAGCAGTAAATTTGGGTGAAAGGACTTCAAGCTTGACACATTTCCTCCTTTGATTCAGTAAATGTCTGCTCCCTCCCATGGTGGTACACAACACAAACCATGTGTTGTGTTTCAGTAGTGTATTTCACATAGCTATAAGAAACTAATAAGTGATGTGATATGTGTGTCTATGGTGAGCATTGAGAGCTCAGCAGTTTGAAGATAATGAAGTGTAAGGACTGAGGTAATCTTCTGTGGATAATAGCTTCACTTGGGTTTTTATTAACTTTGTAATGATTTGTTAGAAGCACACCCTTTGAATGTAATTCTGATGTTAAAGCTTACTTGCTGCATCTTCTATAATTTGGCTAATTGCTCTTAACTATTAAAACTAGGACTCTGCTTCTTACTGATGCTGATTTTTGCAGAATTGAAATGGTTTAGAAATAGAGAATTATTTCTCTGGCTTGTACTGTCAGTGTCATGCTCTAGTACAGTATGTAATTTGCCTGACATTTCTTTTTTTCTGTTGAGGGAAAAACATGGCTAGTTTTAGACATTGCATTTGGTGGATCATTCTGAAAATGGCCTCTCTCATGTCCAGAATGTGTCTTTACTCAATGCTTTATGAGATTTTTCTGTCAGGAGGATGTATGCTTAACCCTTTAGCAGTTAACAAGTGAGGTCATTTTCTTGTAACATAATTCCTGGAGTAGGGCATCTACAGTTGGAGCATTGAAATTACATAGTCAGCTAGTTAATTCCTAAATGTTGTGTTACACATCTTAAACTTGCCTTTGGATGAATGCCTTCTACTATTCATAAGGAAACTGCTGGCACATCTTGAGGTTGGGTTGATTTTGTGTAATCCCATTAATTTTACGTATTTCTCTTCAGGATTGAAGTTGAAACAACAGATTAAAGCTCTAGCAGCTCTGACTAGGAAAAAAATTATGTGCATGGTTGTTACCTGTCAGGGCTAGTTGAGAGAGTTTTGGAGTGTTTTAACTACCTGCTTGGAACACCTTCCTCATTGTACTTGGGAAAATGAATGCTTGAATCGTGTTTATTATTAGCTTTTGGTACCATTTTTAGCACATGGCTGCAAAATCACTAGGAAAATGTTGAACATATTCCTAGAAGAGAAAAGGCAGAATCCTGGTAGGAGGTGGATTGGCTGTGTTCTGCTGTGTCATATTCAGCTACAAAGAAGGAAAGTATTGCATGTGGGAAGAGGTATGTTCTTCTAAAGAATTTGTACTGTGTGTAATTTCCTTCCCTCCCTTTTTCCACTAGAAAGCCTGGGTTCTTGGTAGCTGCACATGCCAGTATTACAGATACAAGTATGTTTTCACTCGGGTCCAAGCTTGTCTGCACTTAAGTCAGTTCTGTTATTTTGTATACTTGCTCCCATTTCACTCCTCGGCTAGGGGATAGCATTTAATGCTGTGCTGAAACTCGTTAAAGACAATTAATTCCTGTACCTCCACCAGTGAAAGACCTGATTTCCTTCTCCTATGATCTTATTTTGGTTTCAGGTTTTCAAGTTTGCTTTACCTTGCAAATTGTCCATACCTTTACACAAAATACTACTTGTTTTCTTTTTATTTTAAATGAAGTTTTAAAAGATATATGTAAGAGCTTTGTAAAAACTCTTGTTGACAAATTTTCCTTCCTCTCCCCTGCTGCTGAAAAACCCACCCAGAAGACAAAGGCAACTCTTATATTACAGTTGAAATGCAGATGTATTTGGGTGGCTGCAAAGCTTTTTCATGTGAATGGCAATAAAATGTGAAGGGATCGGGGCAACTGTTTTGATTCTGTCTATCTGTAGGAAAATGTAAAATGCCTTTCACTAGCTGATTCAACTTCATTTGAAATAGATCTTCACTGTCCAGATCTTCAGTTCTGCTGCATATCCTGCATGCTATGACTGAGTCTTGCCCTTCAGTGCATTTCAGGACACTTGACTCTTCTTCCCTGCCCTCAGTTTAATTGTTGTTTTCTGCCCATCCCCAGTACCCTCACAGAGAGCTGAATTGCTTTGCTAAGCTAAACGAGGCAGACCTCTTGCTGATGACCCGGTTTGGCTGTCACCATGTCTGTTCCAGTTTGGCATTTCTTGGGGAGGATTGACCAAATGAGGTCTCCTCCAGAGGGCTGTGAAGCAGCACTAATACTTCCTTCCTCTTGAAAACAGTGTGATGCATTTTGGAATCGTGTTTCCTTTTCACAGTTGTAATAATGAACATCAGCTATTGGTATAACAAAATCGCCTTTCACTTCCCAATCCTGACAGAAAATTAATCTGAAAAGACTCTTTGGTTGCAAATACAGAGCAAGATGCTTCTCAGTGTCAATGCACCTTTAAAATGTGCAGGTTTTTGATTTGGAGATGAGAATTGAAAAATTCTGACAGTTGGAAATGTAAACTATGAATAATGGGTTGAATATAATGAAAGAGAAGAAATTACGGAATCATCAGTACAAATAATTAAATATGCACGTGCATGATTATACTTTTAAAAAATAACCAATTTCTGGTAATGTATTCTTAATTTACATGCAGTACCTCAGACCAGTGCAATGCAAAATACGAAGAAGATAAGGATATTAATTGTACTGGCTTTAATCTGAATAAATGGTCTTATTTAGCCAAGTTAGTTGTACAAGTATAGGCATGCTGTATTGTCCTGGTTTCATACAATTTAAGAGCTGATAGCCTCATGCTTATTGTAATTGGTTGAGTTTTGTTCCATTTAAAAACATTTTTCTTTGAGAAAAATGAAGACCTAAAGAAGATGAACACAAGCTTATATTATGGTTTGCAGCTTTCTGACTGTTATTCAAATTTTAACTTCAAAATGTGGAGCTTTGATTCTTACTATCTTCACCATTATTTTGCTGAAGTGTTGTTATTTATTACACTAGATAGGCTGTAGTATTTCTATACTAAGTTCTAACTTACTCCCTTAAGCTTAAGTGTAGATTTTTAACAATTATTTGTATTGACTAAAATAATTTTATTTTACTGTGAAAGTGAATTTTTTCTCTATTTAGGATGCCATTAGGAAATGGCTCATGAGCTGCAGCTGTCATGTGTACAAATAGTGATGCTGCAGTTTGCAAAGTAAAGCTTGACAGTTGGATAAAAGTGTAAGTTTAGGTTTCTCTTCCCCACTCCTGCTCCCCAAGGACAAAATCTTTAATTTCTTGCAATACAATATGTATTTCTATATGGTAGATGTTATATATTTTTCTAATATAGGTTTATAAATGTTAGCATGGTAGAAATTTTGATTCTAATACTTCTCAATTTTTGTGAGATGAGAGATGGTTTTAGGTTCAAAGGAAGACAAAATGCAAGTTGTGGGATTTGCAAGCATGGGCACTTTTCATGGCATCAGGGATCTGTTGCTTTCTCCTGTAGTGATCCTTCTCTGTTGGAAGGCAATTAACCATTAACCACCGGAGACTGCAGTGGAATTCATTATGGCGTTATTAACCCTTGCTTGGACACATACATCTTCCTTGAAAAGAGACATGGGCATGGCCATGGAGACAGCTGGGCAGTTTCATCCTCAGGATGAGGCAGCACTGCACCTACTGTTCACTTCTTTTGAAAAAGTAAGGGAGACTTCAGCTTTTAGATTTCAAATGCAATAGGAGTATTTTTGTTCCTAGATAGTATAGATCTTCCAGCTTTTTGTCATGGAAAACCTTCAGTAATTGGCTTTCTAGTGGGTTATAGGGAATTGTAGTAATGCTGTTTTTCTTTTTGTGTTGTGTTGGAAGAAAACATGAAATTATATTGATAAAGGGAATATGGCAGTTTAGAGAGGGATAATCAGAACTCTGAACCGATCAAACGCCAGTATTTGTTCATATGCTGCAAACAGTATTCATGGAGGTGTTGCCAAATTTCATGTGACCTTTAGGATGGCTGTGCAGATGGCCTCTGTCTGGGTGTGCAATATTCTGTGAATGTAAAAAAAAAAACCAACAAACTATCCTGGTCCTTTAATCTCTTCACAATGGTTTCAAATGAGAGATTATTTGGTATCTGGCAGGGATTTCTTCCAGAATTGCCAGTTCTTGTGAGTACTTTGTAGGAAGGATGATATAATTGTCTGTGTCCCTGACTTCCAAGGGCCTGTTGTCTAACCCTTTCCAGTTTCTTGGAACATCAGGAGAAAATGGCTCATCAGATGAAAGCATCTGAATACATAACAGAAGAAAAGTGATGATGAAGAGCACTGCTTGATGTTTGACTCTGAGCCTGGATGAATTCTGTTAGAAATTATTTGCTACTTGCAGTTTTTAAATAGGGGTTATGCCAGATCATATGTTATGGAAAAAGCACCCAACAGTAATAAGCTCAGGAAGGTCTTTGACCTTTGTCAAGACAAATTTCGTGAGATTCATGTACTAGGCAGTGCTTAGATACATTTCTTAACTAGAGCTTGTCTGGGTTTGGTTTTAGCGGTGCAATTCAACTCAAGAGTATCTATGGAACACAGCAGGGACTTCTGGTAGGGTCGGTACCCTCCATTCTACAAAAAAACCTGTTTATTTCTTAATTTTTTTTTTCTTTAGGGTATTATTTGATAGTGATCAGTTGTCACACAAGACTTGTTAAAATAAAAAAAAAGGAGAGGTGAATTCTATGGCAGTGGTTGGGGCAGGGATGAATGTATCCGTCTGTAAGCTTCATGGAATAAATAGTTGGCATCATGCAAATTAAGGGCCAAGGAAGTAATTTGATTTTATTCAATAAAGTGGAATAGATAAGAAAAACTTAAATTTTAGTTCAACCTTGTTTTAACTTCCATTTTAAAAGTTACGTGAATGTAGCTTGTTCTGTTGTATAACAGGATACAGATCAGAGTTTCATCTTTTTAATTTTGGATTGTGAATTCTTCCTAATTCCTGTAGAGATCATGGCTTTTTTGTGTGTGCTAACATTTTCACGTTGTGGCACTATAACCTGTGAACTCCTTATTTCCTAAGAGGTGCTTGTTTCCTGAAGGATATAGTTTAGGTTGATTCAGCTGAAAGAAAACCGAGTGTTCTATTGAAGAATGCATGGGAGGAATGGCACAGAATGTAGATGTTGCTTCCTTGAAACTCATTACAGGGTAACAGTATCTGTGTTCTTTTCAAAGTACTACTTCAAAGTTGTCTTTTTGAGATACTGCTCAGGAAAAAACCATTTCCGTGGGGAGTTGCATTCACCTTTCTTTGCAGTGTAGATCATGTCGTTTGGCATGGTTGTGTTTCTGAGCATAGATTTTTGTCAGTCCAGATTTGATGTTTTTGTGAATTTTAAATAGCTGTTTAGACTTCAGTCTGTCCTGATTACTGTGTTACAGTAGAATTTTAGTATTAGTTTTATTTAGTATAGTTTTATTTTGGCACTGAGGATCCAAAGGAAAAATAAATGCAGCAGGTAAATAATCAATTCTGGGTAAATCTCCCAGAGGTTGTGATTTTGGTTAAGTTTTGGAGGACTTGAGTCTTACAGAATTGAAGTAGTGAGAAAACTGATTTTCTTTCAGTTCTCCATTGTCCAACGCTGTCTGATTTCCTTCCTCCCTGCTCTATTTTTAAAGGGTTTCTGTATGTCTGGGCAAACAAAAACTTAATTATGTATACTTTTTGCGCAGACTTTTAGAAGTCAGCCATGTATTTGATCTGCCAGAAGCTGACAGTGCATGGTGAACACTTTTACAAACTGTGGATGAAAAGATGCCTTTAACTTTCTCAGACTACTAATATGCCTCATTTTGAAAAACAGCTCTGTGTGCAGGTGATTTATTATGCTTCCTCCTCCATCCCTGTGATAAGCCTGTAAATACTTATTACATCTTACAAAAATTCTTTGGGAAAAAGTCTTGTTGGCCAAGTATCTTAGACTTGAGTTTTCAACAGGAGGTAGGAGGCACTTGTCATCTTGGATATCTTGTCATCTTGTCATTTAGGGTGTCTCCCAAAAATGGGTGAGATGGTGACAGTCTCCACACCTACCCTGACCTCACTTAACTCATAACTGTTGCTAAAAAAGAAAGTATTGGTCTTTTCAAACAAGTCCTATACGTGCCTGCTACTTATACTTCTGTAATTCCTCTCCATGGATTGGACGTCTTTAAAAAGAAAGACTTCAACTGGAAAAAGTACAGTTTGAAATAATTTCTGTTT
The DNA here is from genome assembly GCA_013400215.1 of Cisticola juncidis. Lineage (NCBI taxonomy): Eukaryota > Metazoa > Chordata > Aves > Passeriformes > Cisticolidae > Cisticola > Cisticola juncidis. The sequence continues at coordinate 1,197,019 of VXBR01006874.1, forward strand.
CTGTTGAAAACTCCTTTGACATTTTGACTTAGTATCAAAGGTCTTTAAGGATTTCAGTGTTGTAAATGAAGCAGTTCAGATTTGAGATCCTGGGGGTGTGAGGAGAAGAGTAATTTTGGGGATTTGAGTCTTTCATGGTACACTTCTTCATAACCTGCATACACAGTAATGGAGTTTTCCAGATTTAGCCTCCTCACCCTCAGCTTGTCAGCTTGCTTGACATCAGCAATTTACTTTAGGACTAGTTTTTACTAAACTATGAAAATAGTATTATATTTACTTAAAGCTAAGTGATAAGTTTTAATAATATGACTTGCTGAAGAAGGGAAGCCTTCAGAGAATCTGTCTTGCAGGTTAGTCAGATTCTATAATAGGGTAATTTTACTTAATAAAGAAAACACTGGAAGTCAGAATTACATAAAAAAGATTAAAATTGCAATAGAAGTGTCAGTAAAATTATTGAAATCTCACGATGTTGATTTTGTGTTTTTCCTCATTATTCATATAAGAAGACTAATAATTATATTGGCTAAAGAGGATTTAACCTGGGATCTTGCAAAGTTTATTTTGGCAGTAGAACAAATTCAAAAGAGAAGCAGTTTTGCTCATAAGCGCTTCCTGTGAAGGTGCTTGGTTAGGGAGTACCTAATTTTGGTTTAATAGGATGACTGTCTATTACCAAATACATCTTTATCTTAATGTATTGCCCCTAATATGAAGTAGTGTCATACTTCACCTGTTGAGGGGCTAAATTGAGTGACTTCAACAACAGCTTTGTTAGCTCCTTGCAGGTATTTGGGTTTGCAGTTGAGTGTAGCACTGACTCTCTGCTCTGCCTGTTTGTGTCTCTTGCTTGTCATTACAAACAGAGCGAGTGTGAATTGTCAGGTTAGATGAACAATCTTTTCTTAGACCCAGCATTGTCTCTCTTCCTCCTTCCATCTTCATAGGTCATTTCCTGTGTTAAGCCCTTGGCTGTGTAATTCCCTCTGGCTAAGCATGATGGAGACAGTGTGGTACAAAGGGCTGGTGTGCTCTGCAGTCACAGGATTTCCAACCTGCCCCATCCAAATGTACCAAGATGGTACATGAATCACTAACTGCTGATTTTCAGAGCTAGTTCATGTATCTCATGTAAATCTGATGTATCTCATGTGCAGCAAATCTGCTTAACAATTCCTGTTAAGTACTATAGCTATTGAGCATAGATGTGCTGTGCACTAGATACCAATATAAGTAAGGGTTGAGTCAGCGTGCTGGCTGTACTCATGTGCAGAGCTTTTGCCCTCTGGAGCTCTGACGAGCTTCTCATGAATACTTTACTCTTGACTGTTGTTCAGCTGCTGGCAACTTCTGTTTCTCCTGCTTCTAAATTATTTCATATCTAAAAGCTGGTTTATCTATATTTGAAAGTAATATCAAAATTTTTTAAAAATCCAAGTATCAGGAGAGTCACAAAAGCCTTGTAACTCTCCTTGGAATGTTCTTTCTCAGCTTTCGCTTTTTAATATCCCTGATAATTGGCATAAAGATTTAAAGGTTCTCTGAAATTATATGCAGTCCAGTAGCTTTTCAAAGGAATACCAATGGCTGACTTGTGGTATCACTGACTTGTTTATGTGTATTTTATTCTTCATTGAAAGTTTTCCAATCTTAAGAATGTGGACTACACTAGAATAATGCAGGCTGGGCTGAGAAAGGATAATTTAGGTGTTCATGAATATTAACGCCAAGGACAGAATGCTTGGTAAAGTGAATTAACAGTCTGCAAGGTCACTCAATTGACCAGATCAAGTGTTGGCTGCCTTAATAGGGGTATTTGAACTTAAATTATCACCTTGTCTTTGCTTGTGCTGGTTTTTATTTGGTACTTTGTCACCCTTAGTAAAATTAAGGATCTTTTTGCATAGGAAGCCTTCACAACTTTCCCTGTTGGTGACCATTGCAGATAATCAGTAACCACTTCATCTGTCAGTGTCTCTCCTATAATCCTGAGACTCTGGCAAGCAAGTCTCTGTTAGGATGTACAGCTACATTCTGTTCAGTGTCACTAGAGATGTGTGATTTTGGTAGCAAAAATTTAGATATTTGTCCATTTCTTAAACATAACACTCCTGCTACTAGATCAGCGGGGGGATGCTATTTATTTGTTCATCCCTTAACTTCATAGTTAATAAAACTAACTGGTGATCTTTATTTGTTGCCCACTACAACACGTTTCACTACTGCTTCATGCTAAACCATAGCTACATTTGGAGCAGGAACCTCCAAATTTCTCCCTTTTGCCTGTCAAACATTTACCTATTTTCAAGCTACTGATTCAAAAGTCTTTGATGTCTCTGATGGCAAAAGACTTTTTTCCCTCAAAACCAGTAATAGTAGACTGTGGTATCTGCTTGAATGTTGCTATGCTAATGAACTTGCTAATGCACATAACTGATTGTTTTCCTGCCTGCTGTTGGGCATACTAATTTTGCATTCTCGTTGCTCCAGTGCTAGGAAGAAAACTCTTACTTTGAATCTTTTTAAAAATGCCATTTTAATGTGGCATTTCTTTTCTTTGAGGTCATGCTCTCTATTACAAAAGCTCTTACATTTTGGGGGGTTATTTAAAAATAAAAAATAAGGACTCTGCAGACTTCTGTCTTCCCTTCTATTAGAAAAATTTCCTGTTCAGCTCCACTTGGGTGTCAGACTTTCATGACCATGGACAGGGACCAGCAGTGACCTTGGGCCAGCCCAGCTGGAGTGCAGCAGCCCCAGGCATTCTGTGATAGAGAGCCCTTCTGCATTTCTTGCCCGTGTAGTTACTGACCATAAGTATTTGGATGTGGTCATCCAAGAGGATTCCTGAATGTAGTTCTGGGTAATCATTTATCTGATTCCAAGGCCTCCCTGGACTGTTTCTTTCGGTAGTAACACCCTTTACAACAAGTACTTTGATAAAAAAATGACAGAATACACTTTTTTTTTTCCAGAGTATGTTCTGCTTCATTAGGCATGTGCTTTGGTTTGCTTCAGTTTTGTAGTAGTTGATATCTTGCAGGGCTTATGGCATTTTGGTGCAGGAGTTTGTTCTTGCTTTCAGGTGGTATGTGGCACTGGCATGTCTAGAGTATGGCCAAAACAACCTTTTCTGTGAGAATCCAGGCAGTACTTCACTTGGTCTCTTGGTAGTGTACTTTCTAAACCTTCAAAAATGCTCATGGGTTTCTCAAAGCAGATGAAATAAATAAAATCTCATAGCCAAGAGAGATGACACTGCCAAGTAGAACTGTTTCAGTTTGGCGTTCCTGTAAAAAACTGGGTTGTACCAGATGTTAACTGGGTATAATGTGGACTTAAAAGAGGATTAAGGAAGGGATAAGTGTTGATGCTTCACTTGCTGTGTTGTACATCACAGTATCTCTTCAGTGCTGTAATAGATGTTTTGCGGAGGCTGCAGTCATTCAGGAGCAGTGTTTAAAGCAAACCCCAAAGCCTTACCATGCTGGAGGTCTGGCCTGTGTTGTCCTGTCTGACAGTTCTTGCTGCTAGAGAATGAAGGGAACTCCAGTGCATGTGTAGAATAATCTTCCTCCTGTGCACCCTCACAGGTCTTGCCAGTCCTAGGGTGCCCTGCATCAGATTTTGTTTTGTTATCTACTGCTGGATGTCTCTCTGATACGTTTATTAACATTCTTTCCCCTTGTCCACCGGGCATTTGACTTTTACATATCATTAAATCAGTTTCAGTTAGTGAGGAAGGATCCTACAATTTCACTTACTGCAATCAGATCGTTTGCTATCTGTTGAACTAAAGGCATAAAGAAATCATTCTTCATATCTGTGAGTCACTTAGGGTTTTGTAAGCGTCACTCAGCTGCCAGCAGCAGTTCTGTCACTGATTTAGCTGTGTCTGGGAGAGGAGAGAAGCAGCTCAGGCTGCGACTGGAGCCTGCCCAAGTTGGGGCTTCACTGGGGCTGCAGGGAGGGAGGATTTGAGCAGAGAGTGGGACTGGAGAGTGCAGCTGGAGGGTGATGGGTGACGGCAGTGGGAGGTGAGGCAGAGCTGCTCTAAGTGCCTGAGGCAAGGCTGAGCACAGGATAACCATGGCAGATGGATTTTGGCTTTAAAACGCAGGCAGGGGATCAAGTGGCGTGGACAAGACATCTGGATGGGTTTTGGGAGGGCTGAAGGTTCTTTAGTGTCACTCAGATACTGACAGATGTTTAAAGAAACTTAGTTTTTTACCTCCTGTATGATAATAAGGTAATTGATTCAAGTGATGTGGAATACAATTATTATTTTGGGACCTTGTAGCATTAAGTGTGGCTGCAATTGTCTCTTGGTAATGTTGGTTTTTTTTCTGACCTGTCTTTTCTAATGCACCTGAGAAAATCAGTGCAATTTGTTCATTTGTCCTTTCTGTTTTTCTTTGGGAGAAATTTGATTCAATCTTGCTTCTTCTTTTTTTTTCTGAGTATTGCATTTCTTTTGAACAGTTTAGGGTTCTATGATGAACTGAATTGATTCTGTGATGTTCTGAATTGAATCTGAATTTCCTTCCTGTGCTTTTCTTCTCCCGTGCTCTCCTGAGATCTTGCATCACTCTCACTTTCATGATGTTTGTGTGGTTCACAAGGCTTCAGTTGCAAGACAGATGGGGGGTGTGTTGTCTAGTAATGTGTCACTCAGCCTCCCGAAGGTCTGCTTTCAATAGTGACAGGCTATTAGAGCAAATTATGGCAGTCTCTGAGTGCTTATTTTCTAATTGCTCAACTGGTTCTTCAAGGTCATTCCAGTGTAATCAGGCAGTATTGTTTAAACTGTGATTCCCTCTTTCTTCACACTTTCTGGTACCAATTATGCTGTGCCGAGATGTTGCATGTCTTGTTCTCTAGGAAAATCAGTGTTTTGGACAAGGTGGGTTGGTGTGACAGTAACTTCCAGGAAACACAAGATATATTTCCCTATATATTGTCCATTATAAATAAAATTGATATTAAGAACAGAAATACTTCACACACACACTTCTCATTATGGTGAAGAGTGCTTGTGAAGATTCAGATGTTCTACATCATCCATGTCAGCCTTCCTTATGGCATTTGCCTTTACAAAATAGCTTCTTAAAATACAAATCATTAAAATCATTAAAAAAGATACTCAGGAAGGAAAAAGTACGGCTTTTTAATTAAATAAAAATGTTATGGTAATCCAGAAGTGACAGCTGTCTAATTTGTCACTTCCATTTGAATTCTCTGCACAGTTGCATCTGTCAACATATGGCAGAGTAACTAGATCTTGGAGGGTCCTTCTGCCATTCTCCAGTCTCTTTAGTTACATAAGAATTTAGTACTATTAGCTAACTTTGTGATCTCAGGCACTTTCTTGTTACAGATTTTGGACAATTGCAATTTCTCTTTTGAAACCATAATAAATAAATAGTAAAAAAAAAAATTGCTCCTCTAGTACTAATGAAGCACAAAGCAAGCATTAATGTACAGAAATTATTAGTGCAACTCTGAGGTCCTTGAGCTTCGTTAGGACTCTTGGCTGGATGTCATCCACTCTTGGTGGTTGGCTAATTTTTCACTTGTCCATTTTGTCTGTACTGTTTTTTGTTTTTTTGGTTTTCCTAGGAATACTTTGCTTTTCCATAAGGGCCTTTCACTAGGCAAATATCTTTAAGTTCCTCCCTAATAAACGTGAACATGCAAAAAATAATTCTGGTGGTTTTGCCCTGACTTTTATTTAAGCTTTTTTTTTTTTTAATACTTCTATTTGTTTGTTTACTGTACCCTTACTGAACCTGACAAGCTCCTTGCATCTCATGTGCCTCAAGATAGGATTTAGTTGTAGTTTTTATGCTTTTTTTTTTCCCCCCTGAATTATTTGTGAGACTGTCTCGTTGGGCTTTTTTTTCTGTTTTTAGCTTACTATTGTTTGAGCCTCATTTGGACAACTTCTACAAGATTCTTCTAATATTTTCTCTAATATGTTATTTAGCCATCTCCTTCCTTGCCTGTCAATTATTCATCCCCACTTAAGTCTTTCTTTTTTATGATTTTTATGTTTCCTCTAGGCCTCACATACAATGTCTTATAGCTCATTGCCTACAGACAGTTTTTGATGATTCTCTTTCTTTCCTCCTATTTGTCTAATTCTTCTCTGTAAATTCCTTAGTGTTTGTTCCTCCTGCAGATATTTAGGTCATTATTAAATTCTGGGGGAGGGTTACACTATTATTTTAAGCAAATTCTGCACAGTGTTTAGGATCAGGAGATGTCTTTTCTGACAACTCATTCCATGAAGCAGTCATTCCTGATATTCAGTGTTTTGTCTTGGCTTCCTGTGGCATTTAGTGGATAAAAACCCCTCCTTATTGTTTTTGTCTTCAGTTTTGTAACATTTCTGAGTACCTTGAGCTTGGTCACTCAGTGCCTGCATATTTCAGAGTGATAGCTCATGTATTTCTCATTATCCCTATCTTGAATGTAAAGAAGGTAAATGTACTCCCTTAATGAATGAATAAGTAATGTCTTTGGATAAATTTCTCTTTTTATTCCCTTTCTCCAAAAAAGTGTTTTAGCTGCACATAACTATTTAATTCTAAACTTTCATACTGGTTTCTTTGAATGTATATGCATGTATATGCATATATTTCAAAGGCCAATAACCAGTGGATCTCCAGACTAGAGGATATCTTTCCTTGATGAGGATGACTTCTTTTAATTAAACAACCTGTATTTTTTTTACTTTTTGGAAGGCGTCTAAATAAAAATAGGGAACTTGTTCCACATCAGCATTTTTGTTCCCATAATCTTAGACCTGAGACGGATGACTTGTATGTGAGTGTTTTTTTCTTAAATATCTGCACTGAAAAGATATCAGAGAGTATGGAAGTGAAGTTGTATGATTTCTTATTTGTATTTTCTCTAGCAGTGATTTGACAATCCTCGGCTTTGCCTTTGGAAAAGTTCAGCTGAAGGCAGTGGCTTTGCAGTAATCTCCCTGTCTCTAAACTGAGCAGTTGGGAATGCTGTGAGATGTATAAAACAGAAGAATGCTCATGTGCACTGAGGACAGCTCCAGTTAGAGTTTATGGTTTGGGCATAGTGCAGAAATGTGTTTCTGAATCCTTTGTCAGTACAGCACACAAGATCTGGGGGTTCGTGGTCAGACAGACTGGGTTTGTTGTAGTCTTAGCAACCAACAGCAATAGGTGGGGAACTGGAGGGCAAAAAAGAGTGTAGCAAAAACTTGTGAAAGGTGGAACAGAGGCATGAGATAATTGATACTTGAAATTCAAAAGCTCAACTACTGCTCAAGACGAAAGAGAGACTAAGATAATTGACTGACTTTATTTCTCCTTTCCCATTTTTTCAAAATGAAATGCCTTTTCTTCAAGTTGGTATGATCTAGAGCTCTTCATTGTTGTTGACTTGAATTCATACATTGTCTTGACTTTACTCTTGATTTAGTGTCCTCAGATAATAGTGTGGGAGAACACTTGGGGCTTGTAAAAAGCACTTCACTGCTGTCTGGTGTAGTCTGTAGCATTTGTGTATAAGAGATCTCAGACGTTTCTGTATGAGCTGTAACCTGGGGCAGGAGGGAAGCTGCTGCAGTGGAATAGCTGAATGCCACTGGGAGGCTTGCCTGGAATACTTCTCTGGTTAATAATGCATCTTTTTCTAAGCAGTATGGTATTAAACTTTCAAAAGGCAAGAATCTTTGTTGATGGTTTTGATTTACAATACATGTTTAAAAGTTAAATGCAAATAATCAGATATTGAAGGAAAAATGTAATTCTGCGTAGGACTTTTCTGTTTTCCTCTGTCAGTTCTTTCAGCTTAGAGTTGCTACTGAAACAGCAATAGTGCAAAAGTTTAAAATCCAAACTTTTGCATGTTTTGTATTTTGCATTTGTAGAACTTGTTTACAAAAGAAAAGGGGATTTAAATCTCTGCAGTTCAAATTCAAAATTCAAATTTCAAAAGCTGTTGTATCAATGTTCAGATATTGAGGAAGATTTATTTAATTGTTATAAAGCTCTTTTAGCAATAAACTCAACTATTGTAACCAATCTGTTGTTACTTTTTCCAGGTTTCGCTAAATGGTACGCAGTTTACAGACAGTTCTGTTGGATCAGAATTCACAGGTGTTTCTCAGGTATGTGCAGTCACTTTTTGTGGGTATAAATAAAAGAATTATTTCCTAATGGAAGAAGATATTAAGCAGTATTAAAGGTACTAAATCAAACTCTTCAAAAAGAATGATGTGTAAGATTGGGACATTGCTAATTGAAGTCAGTTTCTGATGATTTCCCATTCAAGCTTGAAAAAACAGTGAAAGCATTTTTTCAAGTAAAATTTTATTGTTGTATTACGCTTGAAATTGGACATGGATGTTAAAAAAATCTATGCAGTTTTATGGTAATAAGGTTATTCTTGGAAGTAAATCTAAATACATAGCAGAGATGCAGTTATTTCTGTTCCAACTTGTCCTACTTCCAGCTTTCTTTTATGAATGTTATAACTGAATATGTTTCAGAGACAAAGTGAGACATGGGGTGTTTTCTTGCAGAGATGCATCCCACATTTTTTTGATGCTTAACTAGTGAAAAAATATGCTTTTCACAAAGTGTGCACTTTACACTGATGACACTGAAGAGATGTACAAATGTGACCTAATTGCAAGCTCTCCTAATCCAGCGAGAGTTTACTGCTCCTGTTGAAATGGTCACATGAACAGTCACTACATTCATCTTGCTTTAAATAAATAAGAAACTGCAATTTATAGCTTCATTTTAGTAGGATGGAGTCATAACAGGTATTTGAGATGCTTATGGTCTAGATTTTGTCCAAGTTCCAACTTTCATTCTTTATTTGCATTGTGCTGTAGGAACCAAGGCCTTTAATTTGAGCTTCACATCTGTCATAAATGCGGGCCCAGTGGGGAGATTGTTGTGATTTCTCTGAGTCTGGCTAGAACAAAGATTGTTGTTCCTCCTGTGTTTGCTGTGGCTTTTTAATGGTTGTGGTGCAGCTTTAGGCAAGTTACACACACATTTTCCTTCTAGAGTCCCTGCAGAGTGGCTGAGGTGTGTTTGCCATGACCTTTACCTTTGCAAAAGAGTGTCAGGTTGTCTTAGCTTCTGAACTTTTACATTTTTGTGCTCTTCTTTTCCTACTTGTTGGAAGATGTCCTGCAAATGCTGTTCATAAGGATTTGCCTGCAAAATAGCAATGAAGATGTCATCATTCCAACAGGGAATTTATGTGGCTCCAAAAATATGAAGAAGGAAACTTTTAGGGCTAAGGGATAAGCAGCCATAGCCTCCTGCTTGCAGGGGTTTTAGGCAGGAGTGAGATCTTCAGTTAGGTGCAGGTCAGCCAAGAGGAATGTCTAACATGAGAAATCTTGTTGGTGCTTGTAGAGCCTATAAAGGAATTGGTCAGCCCTGCCTTTCAGCTGAGGGAGTCTTCTTGCCTGAGAAGGTTTTCTAAAAAGCTGCAGTAGACTCCTGGAGAGATTGTGTTCTTTTTCCTGCCTTAGTGCTTAGGTGCAAATTCTAGAAGTGGCTGCAGTAGTAAAAGTTAGCTGTTCTTACTAAATCTGTTAAATTTCTCATGAGCTTTTGAGAAGTTTGAAGATATTTGTGGAGAGGAAATCAGCATGTCTTTTGGGTTTTTATGTCTGGAATTCTTAGTTTTCCTTTCCATATTACCGAGTCTGTCAGTTTTACAAATGTGAAGAACACAAAAATCAGACTTTGTAATGCTTTGCTATTTTTCTTTAGATGTCAGCAGTAGAGAATTGATTTGTTGTTGCTGTGAAGATGAGAGTGAATTACGGTTTAGTTTGAACTGGTCTTTTGCCCTAAAGAACTGTTCTGTGCTTGTGGAGTTCAAGTTACAAGATCTTTAAAGCTATATTTTTTGTTAGTATTGGTACTGGAGTAGCATCAAGAGCAGTGCTTGAATTATTTAAAGTTTGCTTTTTATTTGAGAAAGAATTAATCTATTTTGATGCTTACATAGAAGATGTTGCTAATTAAGGCAGTTTGTAGTTGTAATAAAATTGGCCAAATCTGTGATTCTGCCATTATATGATATTTTGTTCCAGTCATCTTCTCTTATATCTCATAAAGTTGGGTCCTCTTTGTCTTGTGCTGAATTGTTTTTGGTTATCAGCATTGGTGAAGAATCAGCATTGCATGGCTGAACTGTAGTTTCATGCACAGTAGCATCTTGGAAAAGAGTTTAGGTTTTGAAGTACCTCTGTCCTCGTAAATTGCCAAGTCTACTTGATTCAACAGCTGATAGTGGATTTTAGGGCCCCACTGATTTGTTTTGTTGAAACTGATTTAAACTTTTATTTTATAACAAGCTTAGCTGAAAGTGATTTTGTTTCAGGTAGTATTATAAAAGGAAGTGTCTTCAAAGAGGAGATATTTTTCTTTTTTATCTGGAAATGGTGACAGTAAAAGTAAATATCCCTTTTTAATTTTACTTGCTAGATTATTACATCTAGGCCAAAATATTTTAGAGGGAAAGACTGTAGACCATGCTCCTTGAAAACATTTCTTTTTAAACGGGAGTGTATTAATGGTCAGAATTGTTTGCCTCATGTATATTGAGACTGCTATGTTTGATTTTGGGACACTCCAACCATTTTATAATGACCAGTAAAATATGTGTGTTGTCGTTTGGGGGGTTTTGTTGTTTGTTTCAAATATCAGAAGATCTTTTCTGATACGTATTCTGTGAATAACCAGTTATCTATCAAAACATTTGTTTGTAGACACCATTTACCTTTGGCTTGGGCCAAAGGGCACCATACACAACTGGCGAGCATTGTCTTCTTTGTAGAAGTGAACGAAAAGATACCTCGCTTTCAGAGAGCGGAATAAAAAATTCTAGCAAAACAGCACTTTCCACATCTCCAAAAGCAAACAATATGCTGCATCTTCCACTGTGGGTGTGTCCAGACTGTCGAAGAACAGTCGAAAAGGAGGAGAGGCACGCTACAATAGAGCAGTCTCTCGTGGTAAGTTCAAGTACCTCAGCAGACTGAGAAGGTGCTGAATTATGGGCTGCATGTCACTTTGTGCTTTGGAAACACTGGAACTGTAAATGCTTAGAAAGCATTTTAGGTGATTTTGAGTTGGTTTTATTTAAACTGAACAGGGAAGTTGTTCCAAAAGTGAGGAGTTGTGTTTCTGAGTTGTGGAGCTCTGAGTAGAGGAAGGTTTGGATCAGTTATTCACTGAAGTTTTTTTTTAATTCGTTGAATCTCAAGCTTTGTCCTTATCCCCTGTACTTAAATCCAATTTCTTCTACCTCTTCCAACATGACCTTACTCATTGCACATTTTTCTATTCTGTCTGCTCATGTTGCATTTTCCTTTCTTCGTGAAGTAAATTATCTGAATTTTCCTTGTTCATTCAGTGGACTTCTTGAGTCACTGCACTTGCACTGACACTTCCCTGCAGATTTCTGAGTTTTGCTGTCTTTTCTTTCCTGTATTTTTAATAAAGAAGCACAGCTTTGCATAGCATGAATGTAACAGTTTCCTGGTCTCGGTAGCACTGCAAGTACCAATTCAATATGTGGTGCTAATATTTCAAGTTGTGAATTCAGTGTCATGTAAGAGCTGTACTTAGTGTTGCAGGAAGAGACTAAAAGTTTGTTGACAGGTCCAGCAACACCTCATTAGGAGTAAGCTATGTTATACTGTAGAACCAAGTCATCACGACTGACCTGGGAAGTCACATGCTTGGGATAATTGGAAGTACTGTAGATTCCAGCTGACATCTCCTTGCAGAGAGCTAACAGGCTGTGCACACCCCCATAGGCACATAGAGGTTTTTACTTCAGTAAATCGCTGTGAAGGAATTGTGTAGAGGCTATTGTTAAACTCAAGTTTAAAGTATAGTTAAGGATGTTTTTTGTGAGGAAAATTTAAGAGTGTATCACTGGTATACAACTTCTATGACAGATAATGTTGCTGTTAACAAGGGTAGTAAACTAGTCAAAAGAGGTTACATCTAAAGAAATTAGTGGTGGTATGGTGGTAAACACATCCTAGAGAGTTCAAAGCACAGCAAGACTAAGGCACATTATCATTGAGTCCATTTTTTGGACACATTTAAGCCCTGTTTAAGGAATTAGTAAAGAAAATTAGTGTCCTAGATGTGCAAAGAAGGCAGGATTTGCTTCCTAAACATTTTGTTAAATTACAGATACTCCAGGTATTAAAAAACCCTCTACTTTTCTTTTAAATTTGGCAACCATTTTCTTTTTTTAGAGGAATTTTTAAAAGCAGACAGCAAATAGATTAGATTCATTCCAAGATTGGAAGCTTGACTTAAAAAGGCAATTATATGAATTAGGTGGCTAGTCAAATTAGAGAAACCAGTTGAGAAAGAAAGCCAAAATTAGCGGGAAAAAAAAAAAAAATTGTTCCCAGTGACTACAAGTCAGAGTACTGGTGGTTTGCTGTAGATGTTCCTGTGTTCAGGTTGCTGTTGCACTCATTAGCTTGCTTGGTAGCAATTGCATGCAGGTCTGTTCTTACCTGTGTCTGCATCCTGATCCAGGATTTGGGGCACAAAAAAACCCACCTGCAGTCACTGTACTGATGTGAGAGAGGTCTCTGCCTGGTGCCAGGGAAATCTGGTGGCAGACTTGGGAGGGCACAGGAGAGAAGCATGGCATGTGCTGGGGCTGGTGCACAGAGAAGGGAGAGGAACTAGAGACAAAACCAGCAGCAGTCTTGGGTGAGTGGTTTGTGTTGTGCTAGAATTGAACAGCACCGTGCACAGGAGATCACATCCATTTCCATGCCATTTCCAATGGCAGCAGCTTGCTAACATCCATTGCTGGGATAAAATTATGACTGGCTGTTACAAACAGGGAAATTTTATGTTTTTGCTAGAAGGGATTGTTAAACTCTGGAAACCAAACATTCTGTTACATGGAGACTGAAGAGATAGTGCTGGTTTATGATTAAGTGTGGATGATGCAAGCCTTTTTTTAGCTTCATTCATTGTTTATGCTGCAGAACATAAAGGTGATAATTATAACCAGCATGCTTTGGTCATTAGAAATGAAGCTCTGTTTGTATTGTTGGTCATCTCTGTTCATCTCTTGCATTTATTAGGCTTTTGGAAGACTAATTCTTAGTGCCTGATCGAGTGTCCTCCCAAAATACATGCAGCACTAAGAATCGCCCCTTTAGTATTTGTAATAGCGTTTCAGACCTTACAAACTGTTTGGGTTGTTTGTTTTTTTTTTCAGAGCCAAGATTTCCTTTTGCACATGCCTCTTGGAAACAGTGGATCACAGCAGGAATCTGTAGGAGGAGGAAGAATAACTGTGGGTGCACAGACAGTGCCTGCTGCAGATCTTAGCAACTCCTCTCCTTCAGACATAGCGTGCAACTGTGAGGCCTGTAATGAACGCAGGTAAGATCTGAACCCAACCTCAGCAGCACGGTGGATGGAGTCAGGCTTTGGGAGTGTTGTAACTTGTTTGTAGGTGTGCTTAAACTCTTGAAACAGGTTGTCTGACAGTAACAGTAATTTCTGGATAGCAATATTTACCCAGATTCATGCTTTATTCTAGGCATTTTCATATGTACTTTTTCTGGAATAGTAGGAATCAATACACCTATGTGATACATACAAATAGAGGGTAATGATTTTTGTCTTCACATGCAGAGAAAATTCAGCAGAGCCTGAACGTGAACCTCAGCAGCTTCAGAATTACTGGTCCGAAGTCAGATACATGGTTCGGTGTATTTATCGTCAGGCTGGGACCCCTCTGGCAGATGACCAAGACCAGTCGTTGGTACCAGATAAAGAAGGAATGAAAGAGCTGGTGGATAGGTATATTAGCTTCAAAGAATATTAATTCTATTTTATTCAGGATTTTTCAATGCTAGTTTGAATGCATGGGAAGCTCTTCAATTCATACGCTCTTTGCAATAGGAATGTAAATACATAATTACAAAAGGGTGCCAGAATGCTATTCTTCAAAGGCCTTATTCATAAGACAATGTTAAATTTGAATTGCCCCACATGAAAATCTTACATTGTGGAACTAGCCTGTTTGCACCTTACTGTGATTGTAACACCTGGGGAAATTTTATAAAAATAAATAAAACGTTATATTTGACATTGATCACTAGATGAGTTGGATTCCAATTTCATTCTCATTTACAATTGTAGCTTTTGTAGATGTTGAAGAGGGCTTAATGAGATCCTCAGGGTTTTTTGCTTTTAAGAGTAGTGTGGCAAACCTTCAAGGCTCCAGTAGGATCATCTTAGTTTCTCTCTAACTCAGTGTGTGGTCAAGGTGTTTTTTTTCTCTTAGGTTCCTTATGTGCTTAATATACCAAAATCTGAGCAATATGACCAGCTGTAGTTCTCATGTGCAGTTTCTAGCTGAACCTCAATTCTGGTGAGGGAAAGACACATTTGAAAGAGAAATTAATCTAGCACTGCTCTTAGTATGACTGTACAACTGAACTGGCTTTAAAAGATAATTAAATAAGCATATTGCACTCTGCTTATATAAAAGCTGTTTGGTTTTGAATGTGAGTTGTGTATAAGCAGAGTAATATAGTGTCCCTCCCTATTAGTCACACTTTGTTTATTTAAGTGATCAAAACATACAATACAGGCTTGGAAATCAAAGATGTTTAAACGTTGCATAGTGTGTTGGTAATTAAAACTGAATCACAGCTAAAATGGTTATTGATGTTATGCGTCTCCTTAATGGAAAAATTTTGGAAATCAGAGCATATGCTGTGTAACTTTCTTATATACTCAGGAGCTTTCATTACTCAGAGCTGTTTTTCACTTTTGAGAGAGATTATTAAAATACAAAGACAGAAGCAGGATCTCAGAGAAGGAAACCTTAAATGCGGGTTGGATTATTTTTCACTTGAGTTGCTTATGGTCTATAAAGTGTAAAATAGAAAAAGGATATGGTTTAGGCAGGCATCAGTGTGTCCTGTCTGTAGTGCGAGTATCATGCAGAATTTTTTTACAGAGCTAGTCAATGTGGGTATTGAATGCATTAAAAAAAAATCCTCCATTTAGGTAATATCCAGAAGACCCTGCTGTGGCTGAGTAACTCTGTTTAAAAGACAGAAATTCCCACTTCCTTGCTTGGCTCTTTTTAGACACAGCTGGCAAAAAATGGAGTGTCAGGTTGTCTTTGTTGGAATAAGTAGTGGTGCCAAGTAATGACCCTGTTGTATGTTGGAATACTTGAGGGCAGTATGAGAGGACTGTTTTGTGAGTGGTGAGGGAAAAGCATGGATTAGATAGGTGCAGACTTCTATTCATCTAACTATTAAGAACTTACCCCATTTGTTTCTTTTTCCCACCTCCCTGTGCTGTAAAAAACCCAAAGCATTCTGTGCATGCCTAAATTCCATGCACAGAAATTTAGAGTGAAATTGAATTCAGCCAGAGTGAATGGTTCAGCCATCAGGTTCAGTTTTCCTCTCTAGACACAAATTTGTCACATGTTAAGAACAACATGGAGAAGTTGTGAGGAAGCATACCTGAAGAGTCTGGGTGCCTGCAGGGTTGCATACAAATGGAGTCAAGATTTTGAGCTCATAAGTTGAAGTGAAATTGTCAAGTCCTAAATCAGTTTGCTCCTCAGGTGTTTTGCTCCTCTGCAGGCATCCTAGTCCTAAAGGTACACAGGAGCTGGTCCCCTAAATGTAGAAGTAGGGGACTAGACTCTGTTCTCTGAGATTTAAAATGGTTCTCTAAACCTGAGCCACTGAGGTTATTTTGGATGATGATAATGGTAACTGGTAAATACTTATAGGAAAATAAAACCTGTTGATTACATGCACTTTTTTTTTAAATGGTTTTTTTTTTCATAAATCTTCTAAAAATGCAGGCTTTGTGAAAGAGATCCATACCAGCTTTACCAACGGTTGGAGCAGCAAGCCAGGGAATACGTGCTTGAGATGAAGGTTCGCCTGCTCAGACACTTGTCCCTGGGCTCTAAGGTTGCATCCACGCTGGCGACAGAAGGGCCCCCCCAGGCACAGCAGTTCATCTCCCTCCTGCTGGAGGAGTACAGCGCGCTCTGCCAGGCAGCGTGTACAATCAGCGCCTTCCTCGTCACTCTGGTAGGAATGAAAAAACTGCCTGTGTGCTCCCGCTAATGCTGGCAGAGGTGTTTCTGGGTTCTGTCAGGTGTCTTCTGTGGCTGTAAATTGTAAGGTTCTTCTTGTGGTCATGCAGAGCGAAAGGGAGATTCTGAAAATGCAGTTAAATATTCAGAAGTGTGCAGTAGACATCTATTACGGTGGCTTGATGAAATTATCTTTTGTTCACAAAGAAAAAAGTGGGATGTCGTTTGTGGCACTTACTCTGAAACAAATCTCTAAGCAGATTTACAAAATACTAGATATCCTAATGTGGAAAACACTTCTCTGGTGATATTTAATGGTCTCTCGACAACCATGATTAAGTGACACTGACTTCTGTGTGTAGCATTAACTCAAATTGTTTCCATGTTCAACTTTTCACTCACAGTGTTGGATGTCTACTTGAAGAGATTTTATTGCCTCAAACTTAATCTGCTATGTAATTTATTATTTTTAAAGTTCCTCCTTAAATGCTTTTTTTGTCAACTGATTGATGTTGGACTTGGGTTTACATTTTTGGGTATAAAATAGGCAGTAGCCTTAAAAATTTCTTCTTGAGTGAACGTCGGGTGGGTAATACCATAAACAAATTCTGTGATTCTGTTTAAGGTCTTAAGAAGTTATTGATCCTGTTTTGTTATTAATCCTTTCTTGTGCGTCCTTTGTTGTGTCCTCATCCTGTCCATCCCTTTTCTTGTCTAGGCTTTGTGCAAGCAGAAAAAAAAAAAGGTGGCTAAATGAGGAATTCGGATTTTATTGTAAGTTAGGTGAAAGTGACTGTCTGGATGGGTAAATAGAGGAAAAAATAGATGAAACATACACTGTGATGGCCATAGGTGAGGATATAAAGTGGAGAGGAAGCAGTTTCATTACTGAGGTAGGGCTGTCAGTAAAATTGAATTGACAAAACAGGAAGATGTTTCTTGTAAGACACTTGAGCATATCTGATGGAGTTTTATCGCTGTCAATGCTCTGTATTCGCTGTTCTGTATTATCTTTCTCAGCTTTATCACTTAGGTACAGATGTGAGGTCACTGCTATCTCCTGTTTATTGGCTGCTTTTAACAGTCATTAAGTTTCTAGCAAGGTGCTTGAGAGAAGGTTGCTCTTGAGGTTGATTGGCCTTGCAGCTTGTTCATCTGTGAAGTGAATGGTTTGCAGTGCACCTTAGCTCTCTCAAAGTGGATCTGCCAATAATGGACCCAGTGCCAGAATTACACAGCTGATCAGAAAATAACCTTTTAATATCCTTTTTCTGGCAATTACTGTGAACTAGTAGCCATGAAAACTACTGGGTGTAGGAGATTGAAATAATATCTATGAGAAAACAGAAGATGGTTGAACTCCCTAGTCAGCCCTCTTCCTGACAAAATTAAAAGTAAAATAAAATTCTCCTTTTTCAAAAAATGGCATAAGAAAACACAAAATATGCCAGATTTTTCTTGTCTTTTTTCTTCTGCAGCCCAGTCAGTACTGAAAACATCTTTTTACTAAGCTGTGACTGAGAAACTGAAATATGAGAATGTATAATACTGTCTCTTTCCATGCATTTCTTCGATTTATTAAATAACCTTTTCATTAAACAGAGTAGTATGTCACAGCTTTCAGTACAGGTAGTAGCTTTTTCAGTGTGCATGGATGTTTCCTCTCAAGATACCAGTACACTATGGAAGAAGGAATCCTTTCAGCCAAAACAGGCAGCCAAGATCTCTAAACTTAGTGCTGCCTTCATTTTAAGGATGAAAGCTTTGCATGTAGAGTACTTAGAAAGGCATGTAATGCCTTGAACCTTCACCTGTAGGAAACTGATTTCTCAATGAAATTATGAACAGTTATCCTGCATTTTTAAAGGAATCCATGGGACTTCACAACTAAAGCTTTGTGCCTCACCAATGCAGGGAATGAGAGATTATACTGACAGCAAATGGGAAAGACTCTGGTCAGTACAGAGGGGTCCTCAAGTACACAGCATACAGACTAGAGAAGAAAACTTGCCTGATGTTTCTTTGTGAGAAATACCATAATCTGCACAAATTGATACACAAGAGCTTGTAGGGAAGTGTTGATTGTTTTGTTCACAGTATAACATGGAAATTCTTTAAGAAATTACCCTGTCTCAGTGAACCTTGAGAAATTATTAGCATTTTAATAGCAATTTAAAATATTTTGAAGACATAATACTCAAAATGAAAAAGTACATGTGCCTTGTGCAACTCAAAAAAACCCACCACCTGCCCTTGTTGTTTTAAATGCTGATAATCTTGTCTTCAGGTCTGGTATAAATATGTTTGGTTGGTTTGTTTAACCCGCTATTATTAACAAAACTTGAAAATTCCAGAGTATAATGGTGTTTCTGGGTGCTTGGGGTTGTAGTGCTTAAGGCCCCCTTGCCAATCTGAGAGCCAGAATGCTTGAATTTAATTCTGCTGTGTGGGTGAGTCCTGGTATAGAAAACCTACTTACTGCTGGCTGTATGTAGGAAAACTTGCTGCCTTGAAAAGTATATTATACATGTTTTGAATTCTTGTGTTTTAATGATAATAGGTTTAAGGTTTAGCTCTTGAAATTACATACAATTGTATGTCAAATAACCTCAAATACAAAAATGTTCTGCTTACTAGAGAAGTTAGCTGTTGGTCTCATCTATTTAGAGAACATCATTCTTTGAGCTGCATTTGAGAAGTGTTTATTTGATTTTATGTCTGTTTTGAATAAAGATTATAGGTTGACAATGCATAGGTGTCTTACACTAGACAAGTGAAAAAACCTGGAAAATAATCATAACAAGACAATTGTTTGACAAGAAAACCTGAGAATTACAGGTTTAGATCATAAAATATGTCTTTTGATGCAGAAATGAGTGGGAACCTCAAATAATGTAGACTGGTGATTTTTTAAATTAATTATTTTTTCTTAACTTCATGACAGTTTAGAAGGAATGATGCTATGGTTATTTAAGTCATTAAAAATTGCTTCAATTCTGAGGGCTTGGGTATTAAAGTTGTATCAGATCTGAGCTGGTTCATACAGCCTGTATGTTGGAAATTAGACTTCAAAAAAATCTTGCTTGAATTTTTTTTTCTTAACTCTGGTTTATTTCTGGTTGTTTTATCATTATAGGAAAATGAACATTTAAAGAAATTTCAGGTGACATGGGAATTGCACAACAAACATCTGTTTGAAAATCTGGTGTTTTCTGAGCCACTCCTGCAGAATAGCTTGCCAACACTGGTGTCACAGCTAAGGTAGGGTTTAACTTTTGTTTTGTGGTTTCAAGAAGAAATGAAAACCCCTATTTGCAACCACAGCATTAAAAAAATACACTGCTATGATTGAATTGGTAAAAATCTTTGTGGATTTCTCTGGAAATGAGTGTTGTTGATTGAACAGGCTGCTGTCATAACTTGCTTGTCAAAAGAATTACAACCCTAATTTGCTTAGTTGTAAGTTACCCAGTAAAATGGCAGCACCCTGTGTAAATACTGATGGTTGACTGAATAGTACTATTTTCAATTATCAGGCATTGCTGCTGTTTTTACAGCTCTACAAGCAAATTAAAGCCTCATTACCCTCTACTGGCCATAGTGCCCAGAACTGAATGTGGAGTTTTAAGTTATCTTTTGATTGGAGAAACCCCCTTGCTGTATGCTTGTAGTTCTCATGGCTTTAAAGCTCCTGAGGCAGTAAACTGATATTTTCTTAGTAGGGTTGCTCTGCCTGTGATTTGTGTACAGCCCAAGTGTTTGGGTTTTCTAGGGAAGAGGTATTAATAGAAATTTTCTTTACCCTAAGTCTGAACATTTTTAAAATGCAGTCATGGGTGGTTCATGTTTACCTCTCAGTCTTGTTTGTGATGAAAACACATTTATGATCTGTCTACATGTATTTTAAAGGTACTGTCTTGGGTAATTTTCCATGATACAAGAGCAGTTTGATTAATTCTGTTATGAGAGATGTTGCACACAGTGGAAAAAAAAATTCTTTTGAGTCCTCCTTTTTGTAGTAGATACTAGAAAGGAAAAAAGAAGAGGCAAAGAAGTTGAATTGTTGCCAGGCTCAGCAAGAATTCTAGAGTCCCTCATAAGTTATCTGATTTGTTTAGATGAAACTGGGTTGATATTGAAAGCCTTTCTCCCCCTGCCCCAAGAGCTGATTTTGTTGCTCTGTTCAACAGCATATTGTTTGATTGTGTATTTTTCCAGTGATCTGTGGCTTCTTTTTCTGTGACTATCCTTCCTCATGTCCATGCTTTTTGACAAGGCCTCTCTACATCTCTTTACTCCAGCAATCCTGACTATATAGAAAGGTTTATACTGCCTTTATCTGCAGAGCTGAGAATGGTCTAAGTGAACTTTATGGTTACTTCTTAACAAAAGCATCTTTTATTTCATTTACTGGTTCTGTGCTATTGCAATTAAAGCCAGAGCAACAGAAGATGTTTTTCTGCTGTCAGTGGGGTGACAGCCACCTTCAAAGCTTACAAATATGATGAAAACAGAATCTTTTCCTGAAGGAGTTTCTTTTCAAATGCATTTGTGTTTTCTAGGTAGTTTGTGAAACACCCTTGAACTTACAGTTTTACCTAGTTTAATTGACATGAATAATTTTTTGATAGGAAAGGTTCAGCACAAGCTTCCCATTTCTAGGTTATATAGTGTATGTCTTATTTTTCTCTGATAAATATAGATTTTGTTTCTATTTATGGACTCTCAGGATTTTATTGTTGAATTCTCTGTGTCTTGAAGTGACAGAATTAGATTTCTCTGGGAAGGATATGTTTCTGCCTAGCACTGGAAATTAGTGGAGAGTGTTCCTTCACAGAAGCCTCACATAGAAAAGCAGGGATCAGCGTAGTCCTCTGGACATTTGGTCAACAGAGAATCACTTGGGTGCAGTAGAGAAAGTATTGCCAGAGTTTCTTTGCAAAAGAGCATTGGCCTCATTATTTTCTCTTACTGAAGAGAAATGTGATGGCATTTTGACATCTCAGCTTCACTTAGATTTTGGGTGTGTGTCCTTTCTTTCATCCTTTGCTTAAATCACTAGAATTTCTTGTGTATCTCTGGCTTTTTCAAAATATGTAGTTGGTGTTCTGTGGTTAGTTCCAAGGATGCTTATCAGATGTCAGACTAGAAAATGTGTTCACATAGGGAGGTTTAAACAGCAGCCTTGTGGGGATGGAGTTTGCTTAGCTGATCCAAGCTCAGCTGTGTCAGTATTGCACAGCTGACAGGGGACACCTGCTGGGATGAACTCCCAGAGCCTTAAGGTGTTGCATCTCTTTTGGCTACACAGCCAGCAGCTATGACTTGTTTGGGAGGCAGCTCAGCTGCACAGTCTGCAGACCAGCTGTAAGGGCTGTCCATGGCTTAGCAAGAGTTAATTGGTCAGCAGGGCTTCTGGGTCAGACACAGCATTTCATAGGGATGGATTTTCATAGTGAGTATTTGAGGAAGCCCAGTCCTTTCAAAGGTGATGGGTAGTACATCCTGATGAAAGTGTCAGTATGAACCCAAATATTGATTGGGTTAAGTTGCTTCTGATTACGTGTAGCCTCTGACATGCCTGCTGCATTCACCACACTGCTTTATTGGGATGTGGTGATCAAGGAAGTGACCAATATATGGGGCTTCTCTGTCTGCCTTGCTTTCCCAGCATGGGATGGGACAGGGGTGAGGATATTGGCAGAGCTTTGGTTAAATGCCATTGTCCAAAACAATTTGTTCCTGATCAAAATATGTGGGCGTACAGTTTGTGAACAGGTATGGCTTGGAAGTCTCAGTTGCTTTAAAGTGAGCAATTCCTGTTAAATTTTATGTATGTGTTATCCTTTTTATTACCTTTTTTTACTGCAGTCTAGGAACATACTCTACCTCCGTTTAGAGGACTGAGATATTAACTAAATTGTTGCTTTACCCTTGCCTTGGGGGGTGAAAGTGTACTTACTAGTACCACTAGCTTTACTCAGAGTCACAATAAAAAATCAAAGTGTAAATGCTGTTGCATTGCTAATACAAATTTTTTAGGATTGAGGTTTTTTGCTTCTAGCTTGAGCACATTTTAAAAAATATTTTGTGCACAACTACTGTGTGAAAGAACAGTACTAGTTAGGAGCAGTTGTGAGAACAAATTACTGATTTTTATATGGTCGGGATCTGATTTTCACATAATTACATCATAGCAGAAACAGAGTTTCCAAAAAAGTAGTAAGATGTGGTCTAGTAACAGGAATGGAAATGTTTGCTCTAATAGTAAGGAAGTGTTGTATCCTAAAGGCACTGTACCCCTTGAAACTTCTTTTTTGTGCTCTTCAGCCCACGGACATCCCAAGTTTTAATGTGCAGAGTTGCTTGTGCACCCTTCTTAAGTGGTTGTGTTGCAGGTCCTGGGCAAAACCAACAAAACAAATTTGAATTTATTGGCAAATTCACACTGTCAGCTGTAACTTAGTACTTACTGAGTTGTCTGTTTGCTCAGCTCTTCATTATGCTTAATTGCCAAGTTAAAATTAAGGGCTCAGCACTTTGCCAAGTGACAGATACGACTATGTGGTTTGAGGTTGGGTTGACATCTCATTGCTATGAAAATCTATAACAAACCTCCCTGATATGCTGGAACTGGACTTAAATATCACAATTCGAGATGCTTTAGTTCTGTTTTTTTGGTACTGGCTTTGATTTGCTACATGACCTCTGTGACTAACTAATTATCACAGTTTCTCCTTAATTACTGAGTCAGAAAAATGTTGTAAAGCTTCAGTTTATTTGTGTCAATTGACAAGTTATTACAATTCAGTGTGATTTAAACACATGTTACTGAGTCGAATTTTGTCCTTTATTATTTGTAAAGTCAATGTATTGGGAGTTGGCATATTTACTTAATAATAAGCATTATGCTATGGAAAGATGCAGCAGTGGGAAGGGAGGTAAGTTTGTCTCCTGTTTCTGGGGCTCCTCACAGAGAGAGTCAGCAGTGTCTGGCACACCCTTGTTTTGAATTCCCTGCTGCTCAAGTGATTGTAGATAACTGCTTGTGTCTCACTTGCCTCATGCTACAGCACATTCCCCACCTGGAACTCCAACTCCTCTAGTAATCTTTTTAGCACTGGTCATGAGAGTTGTGCTTAACAAGCTTCTGGCTTTATTTTTACTATGTAGCTCTGTGGTAGATAGTCAACATGTATATTTAGCCCATAGAATTTGGAAGGATAAATATATCAAGCAACAAAATTTGAATAAATAGGTTTGTCATCTGGTTGCTCATGAGAAAGAGGCTCTAGCCATGTGGCACTTCCCACATTCTTGCTATTGTTGGTTACAGAAGATTGGAATAAACAGGGTTTGGGTATTTTTTGAAAACTACTAAAAATGCTCAGTTTTTTGGGATACAAGTGTGGGCCTAGGTATGTCAATAATCACATTTTCACAACATTCCTTTTGGCTGGCAGAACTTAAAAGCGTGATTCTTCAGTGAAATGTCTCTTCTGTAACACGTGCTGTTTGAACTTTTAGGCTTGGAACAACACACGATTCCTGTAGTGAAGATATGTATAGTACCTTGCTACAAAGGTATCATCAGCTGGAACAGGAAATGGGCCAAGTTGCTGAAGCATGGCTTGAATGCCAGAAAAGAATAGATGATTATGTTGATGAACAGGTAAGAGTCATGCAAACAGTCTCCAGACTGATTATGTAGGGAGCAGCCCATGCAGGACTGTGCCTTCAGGGAAGAATAACTTCTTGGGTATTTTTATCCAGGGCTTTGAAGCAACAAAATGTAACTTTTTTCATTCATGTTAGTCATTCACAGTAGAAAAGCATTAACTTACCAGTAGTTAGTAGTGACTGTACAATGACATCTTCAAATTGTTGAAGCAGATTGTTGTGTTATTGTTTAGAAATGATCTTTGAACATGTTATAATTGTCAGCCAGTAAATGAGGCATAGGAGATAAAAGTAACCCATTCCACAAAATCTTCTGATTTTCAAATAAATAAGTGCACTAAATGAAATCTGGAGGAAGAGGTATCTTTTAAAAATTATGGCATATTTAATAGTGTGATGATGATCATTGTACAGTTGTCAAAATGGGAACCGCAGTTTGTCCTGATACATAAATATTTGAGACCTTTGAAGCAGTCCTTTAATAAAGTATATGGATCTCTTAGCTTATTCTTATGAATTTGTGCTGCATTTCAGAAAATAATCATGTTATTAGGCTGACTCCTACATTGCTGAGAGCTTAATTTCCAGAAAAATAGCTGATTATTTTGCAAGTGGTTGTTTATACTCTTCAAAAATTTCTCCTGTGGCTTTTGTCTCATGCTCAGAAAACTTTATTTTTTTAAAGCATCTAAGGAAAAGAGTGAAAATCCGCTTAGTCCAATCTTAAGTGTTCTAGAAGAAATAACTAGGAAATAACTGAAGATCGAGAATTTTATAGAATTTTCCTTCTATTTTGAAGTTTTATGAGCAGTAGGAATATGGAGAACTAATTTGAGATTCAGTAATGCTATGTCGCTTCTATAGATGACAAGCATACTTTAGTCTTGATACACTGTAAATGTCCTTTAGAAGTTGTTCCCTGTATTGAAGATTTAAGTGAACTTTTACCATTATTTCCAGTGCCTTAACAATGCCGACAGGATATAACTAATTTTATTTTTTTGAAGTTGGCTCTGTATTTTGGGGACTGCATTTGTGAGCTTTGAGTTAAAAATTTTTCATCTGGCTGCTTTTGTGCACCTAAATATTTGCAGCTCAGTAAAATATCATCACCTCACTTTTATGCTATTAGGAGTCATCTTTCCCATGGTATCAGGGTGTCATGGCTGTCTGATACTGCCTCTCTAGTGAGAAAGCAGCCCACTTCACTGCCATCATTCAGCTATTTTTGTTTTTAATGGTATTTCTATAGAGTTCATATTTGATTTCTGACTCGTTCTGCACCACTTGATAATCAGCTCTTAACTGTCTTTTCTGTATTTCTTTTATGAAGTGACCGTGCAGGTGCCTCAGGATACCTGTCTTGTAGCATTTTTTAAATTTGCTCGGTGAGGCCTGTGTTCTATGCAGACAGGCACTCTTCTCCCAGCTGGGGGAATTTCACGATGACTTATTTCCTAATGACCCAAAGTACCTGCAAAGATGGGGGGCTGGGTGAGGGAAGCAATTGTAAAACTTAAACCATCTAATTTTAAAGAAGATACTGATATTCATGTTGGTATTTATTTGTAGGAAAAAGCATTCTCACAGTCATGCTTTAAACCCTGTGCTGGTGATAACCTGTGGTTATACTCTCTTGATCAAAAATACATTATTCAGTATAACCATCATCCCTGAATTTGCAGTGATATTTTTGTCAACGAGGTAGAAATCAGAAAGCCCTGCTGCTATAGAAATTGTGGATCTTAACAGTGAGTGTACGTTCATTAGTTCCTTGCTTCTTGGCCCAACAAAATTGTGAAGCTTTGTTGGTAGGGTTTGAAAGATTGAAAAGGAAAGGGAATTTAAGAATGGTTCTCATTGTGGAACTATACCCAAAACAGGGCATCAGCAAAGATAATTGATGGACTCTGCACTACAGTATGTTATGTTAGTTGTTGGTAACAAAAGAGAATAGCTCTTGCAAGCAATACAAATATTAATTGTTTTACACTTGTAAGATAGCTGTGCGTTGCACAGATGTAACTTAATACCTGGTGGACCATGTGTGTATGCTGTGATAAACTTTAGGATAAGGAATCATCTGTATCAGTGCCTGTATTAATCATATGTTAAATCTGAGGAAAATCTTTGGCGTATCTCAAGTACAGGAGAGTTTTAAGCGTATGCAGGGTGTACATCCAGATCCTGATTTTCTTACCAAACTTACACTACATTTACCTGAGGAGATCCTGGGTTGTTTCAACAAGTAGACAATTGGCTAAACAATCATATGTGCTTTGTGCCAAAGAGTTTCCTTTTTTTTTTTTTTTTTTTTT
>VXBR01006874.1:1223202-1296793 GCA_013400215.1 Cisticola juncidis
TGGACAACTTAATAATTAAAACACTATGGGCTTTTTATGGTGGCTGCATAGGTAACTGTGAAGCAGTCAGTATTTTTGTGTGCTGAGAATTTGTAACAGGAGGAATTATTTTTATTATTTCTAGTGAAATAGTCTAAGGAAATAGATTCACACATGGAATTTGGGAAACTCAAATGTGTGATTTACATTTGGTGCAGACTTTAATATTTGGAATGAAGCAAGCATCTTGTGCTACATGTACGGACATCAGAGTTTTCGCAGATGATTTAATGTTATGTTTCTGTTCTGACCAGACTGCTGGCTTCATTTCATGATTACATCCATTTCAGAATTGAAAAGTATTTGTTCACCTGTCTTGCTTGTCTGATGGAGCTCAAATACTATTTAATCTCAAATAAATACGTTTTAGCCTCAAATAAATAGGGTTGAAGGAAGAGGGTGGTAGTGGCCCTCTCTTCTCCATTGGGCAGCAGTAGTAGCATATTCAATCCAGATGTACAAGACTGTAGTGTAAAATTTTTCTTCTGATGGCATCTGAAATTATCTCCCACTCCCTAGCAGAGTTCTTGGGCATGATTCATGTGGTTTGTATTGCAGCTGCTTTGCTCTGGTGAAATAAATATTCGCTGGGGAAAAGAAGGCCAAGAGAGAAGTGGGTTTCTATTATTTATGGAATCAATAACTTCAGATACTTGTAGACACAGAGTGTTGGAAAGGCTGCAGAGGTGGAAGTAGGAAAACTTGAGTGTCAGCTCCTGTTCCTATTAATGCTCAGGTACCACAGCTTATCCCATGCTGTTGTTTGCAGTGACAGTTTCTTGGCAGGCTTGAGCAGACAGCTCCCAGTTAATGCACTGGCTGTTTTAAATGTTGTTCTCTGGCAGTAGAAGTCTTCTCTTACAAAGTGTAATGAGTGGAGGTGGCTGACTTTGATGGTGAGGGTTCAGGTGTCAGGGCACCCAAACCAGTGAGTGTTGTTGCCTTTAAATATAGCTCAGAGGTTCTCAGGAGCTGATAGTTCATCCAGGATGAAATTTCTAGTGTTGCTTGCCACAGGCTCTGCAGTACCTTTTAGTGTGTCTAAGAAATGGTATGAGTGATCTAAGAATATTTCATGGGTGCATTTTTTTTTCTTATTTTTTTTAAACGCACATGGACATGGTAAACTCATTTTTTGGTGTTAGCGTTATCTCACTGGAGCAAAGGAAATCCAAATCCACAGTAGTAATTTAAATATGATGCTGATAGTTTCAGAAATTAATTAGGCAAATTTTTTCCCCTTCATACTGCTTCAGATCCGCAGCTTAAGATTTCATCCTCCTAAGTTAAATAATGATAATAGCAATAATATACTTAGTTTAGCAGTGGGACTTTAAACTTTTTATCAAGTATGAATTTCTGGAGGCATCCTTTTGAAGCTTAAAAGGATGTTGCTAATGGTGTAAACTACTGGTCTTTGGCTGACTAACCTATTTTATGAAGCAATTTCTTATATTCTGTAAGGTGATAGATTATGATGATGATGCTTATTATTTAGGTAAATGTAAAAAAGAACTGTAAAAGAGAACCCAGGTAGCTATTTTTCCTCACTGATGAAGTAACGCTGTTAAAATGTTGTAAGGTACAACAGGAGGAGTTGTGTTCTTGCATTTTGTTGTGTTATAGTTCATGAAAGCTTTTGTGTTCCCTCAGAGTCAATTTATTTACTAAATCAGAAAAAATTAATTTGTGTACAAAAAACAAATTATGGACTCTGTGCATTTATGGCGGTATGATTTGGGAGACAAGTAATTATGAAGTTTTTTTCCAGCCTTAGATAAATTAAGGGGTATGAAAATCTTTGAGGAATAAATAGTGTTAGTCTAGGTCATTTTGGTTCTTTTTTCAAAAGAACTTTTGGTTCTTTTGACTCTTTGAGTGATTAGTTCCACGTGTAGTACTCCATGGTTTCCACTGGAGCCTGCGTTGAGGCCTTACCATAAGTCCATTACCTCCAGATTTTAAGGCATTGTGGTGAATCTGAGATGTTGAGTATTTAATACCAATCACGTTTTCTTAAAAATATTATGAAACTATTTAATGAGAAGAAATACTAACATAAAGAGTAACAGTGGAAAAATCCAAGTGGAAAATACAAGTGAAAAATCATGTAAATGAATATCAAGTCTTTTAAGTGACTCAGATTATTAGCAAATAAAACACATTTAGTATTGACTAAGTGTGTAAGTACTTCCAGAATAGTCTAGGTAAGATAGGTTTAATGAAACAGGCAAATTGACAACAAAGTAGGTTTTCTATTGTTAAATCAATGAGTTTTCCTCCAATTCTGTTTTAGATGGCAATGAAAACAAAACAACGCATGCTAAAGGAAGACTGGGAATTTTTTAAACAGAGGCGTTTTATTGAAGAGCAGGTAGGACTTTCTGTGTACTGTTCTAAGTTATGCTAATGCCACACGTATATTTGTAAGATGCAAACATGAGTGTAGCATGTTGTACTAGTTCTGTGCAATCTAATTCTGAAACTATGGCAGGCATGAAATATCATCTAAAATACAGAAAAGTGAGAGCCAAGAGGAACAGGTAAAAGTATGTAATATCAATTACTACATGATAAAACAGCAACACTGTAGTCTTAGGACTGAATGGCAGGTGTTTAAAATCTTTGTGCAAAAAAAATGGGGAATTTTTGTTGCCTTAGAGTGGGATCCAAAACAGCCAATACATTGAGTGTGGAGCTGTCTTGATGTACATGGTAGGGAATATTGTGCTCAAGAGTTTGAAAAAGGCCTGTATGTGCGCAGGAGAATGAGCCTCAGTGTCAGGGCAGGTGATTCCACCTGTTGAGACTCCAGAGATAACTCCTGCATCTATTTTTTGGGAAAAGGGCTGAGAAGAACTGTGTTTCTTTCTTTAAGCTGTAACCAGAGAGGGGCCAGTAGAAGTTTCTGCCTTATTATAAAACTGCTGTTTAAGACTCAGTACTTTCTTCTGCAGCCTAGAAGTGTTCAAGTGTGCATCATGCTTTGCATAAGAGTACAGTGGGCTTCAGACAGAGTCAGCTCTGGATGGAGAACCTGTCCCTTCCTGTACCAGTATGCAGAGAGAAACGCTAGTCATGAGCCAGGGAGAGTATGATAGTACATTTTAATAAACCTAAACCTAAGCTTAAATTGGCAATGTCTCAAAGCAGTCATCAGTAAGTACTTTTTCCTGTAAGGAACATAAGCCTGTGTTAACCGTATCTTCAGGACATCTGGTATACAGGTCTCCTCAGAGGACTTGAGGAAGAATCCTCTTTTTCCTTGATCCTAATTGGCCTTAAGTGAGCTGTAAGACCATGGCTGCTTAGGTAAGGATCAGGTCTGGTCATCTATAGAAGTGGGAGCTTAGGCACATCCTTGTTTAACCTAAGGCTTGTAGGTATATAATGAAATTAGATGCTTTCAGGATTAGGCCTCTGCCAGGTGGAGATTATTTGGATTATTTTTTCATTCATACAATCCAATGCTGTTTTGGGCAGCTACTTTTGACTCTATACCATTGTAGCTACCAAAGAAGTCCTAATTTTTTTTTGATTTGCAAGTTAAGGGTCAGTTTGCTTTCTCCATTTGTCAGCAGTGTCCTCTTGTGCATATCATGAAACAAGAAAAAAACTGCTCAAGTTCAGAATGCATCAGCAGAAATACTGTGCAAGATGTATGTATGAATGAGTCAAGGAGATGGACTTGTCCACTTTCCTATTTCATAGTAGAAACATACTTTATTTGAAGCGTATTGGTGCCAAATGTTTGTTGTTTGTAACTTTGAGCTTCCTTTTTTGTAAGCAAAACACCACCTTCATGAAATTACTCTGAATTACTCTGCTTTGAAGTTATTTTGCCCAAAGAAGCCTTTTTGATAATGTAACTTGTCATTCTGTGCCATTGACTTTTTTTAACTGGAAGACTTGCACTACTAAAACACTGCCTTTACCATTTACTTCAGCTTAATAACAAGAAAGCACTATCTGGGGAGAACAACTTCACAGACACAATGAGACACATGCTGTCATCACGTTTGAGCATGCCTGACTGTCCCAACTGTAATTATAGAAGAAGGTGAGCTGATGTTTTTAGTATGAAATCATAATAAATCATTACTTTCCTTTTCAAGGAAAAAAGAAATACATTATTGGAACAAAGAGTGTGGTTACTTTAAGGAAATGTTTGTTAAACAAGGTCATAAAAATCTGTAATTTAATTCTTGAACAGATGTACTTGTGATGACTGCAGCCTTTCACACATTTTAACGTGTGGCATCATGGATTCTCCCATAACGGATGATATCCACATTAACCAGTTACCACTGCAAATTGATTCTGCTCCGGATTATTTATCTGAGATCCGCCCTCCCAGTATGTCTTCAGCAAGTTCAGGATCGGGTTCCAGCTCACCTATCACAATTCAGCAACATCCCAGACTCATCCTCACAGATAATGGTTCTGCACCAACTTTGTAAGTTCCTCTTCCTGTTTTAAATTTTTATAGTAAGTTGAACTTAAACAGGCAAATGACACTGGCAAGCTGTCATTAATGTAATGCTAGTTTGGCCTCAGAAAATTATTTGATAATGGTACTGTATTCAGCTGCTCACAACTCCAGCTGCAACATACATATATTGTGTGCAAACATACATATATTAAAAAAGATGGTGTCAAATTTCTGAAAATTTCTGAAGATATTCTATTACCAGTATTACTAGAAGTTTTTTAGTGGCTGCTTTCCTGCTTTGCGATTAAAAGAACATCAGATATTGATCTATTTTAGAGCATCATGTTAAAATATCAGATTTTCCTAAACAGAGCAAGGGAACTGGCATTCTTTTCTTTGAGAGATCATAGTTTCATATTAATCACTTTAGTTCCAAAAAAAGCCCTTATTATGTGGATTTTAGGATTGTCAAACTTGTGTTAATGTGTCTTGCATCTAAAATTATTGTCTCTGTCCGAAGTATCTGCCACCCAATTTCTTACACTCCAGTCAAAGTCATTATCAGATTTGAGCTATTAGTCTAATAGAGGACTTCCAACCCTCTGTAATTCCAAAGAGTTAAAGCTGCATTGTAGGCTGTCTTGTGTACTCAGTATGGGTACAGCTAACCAAGACTCTTTTCTGTTATGTGATATTCTAACAAAATACTTTAAAAAAACTCAACCTGAGTTACTTGTGTGGTGGCAACATTGAAATAATGCAATACCTGGTACAGTAAAGGGAATTTGCCGTAGTGCTCGTGCTCACACACTGTGATGAACGAGGGCAGTGCAGATGTGTGGGCTGTTCATGGTGACTGTCAGTCACTAAGTTCCATTTCCTCTAAACGTTTATCCAGTACCACCAATAGTTTAATATTTCATTAAAGAGCTGTAGTCTCTGAACCCATTTGGGGAGCACTTGAAAACAGCTAAATATTCTTAGATGTGTGCTTTGCCATTTCTATAAACTCTCACTAATTTTGGTCCTGAAATGTCAAAAATTCTTCAGTTTGTCTCTTCAGAAGCTAGTTCAGTTGAATCCAAATATTATTTACTGCAAGAAGTCTATTTTTAGGGAAATACCCCTGTTCCTTGGGGAAGTGCCATTTTATGTCTCATACTATCTTCTGTGTTTTGTTTCTGCATTGCACATTTGAAACATGCCTAATGGTGCTATCATGTAATTAAATTTTGGCTCAGTATTTTATGGAATGTAACAAGATAAAAAGTGCACAGTTTAAGAGCTCTTTTAAGAGCTGTGGATTATTGTAGCAACAAGAACTAACCAATCTTTGCAGCACTTCCCTGGAGTGAGTAATTAAACATGCACATCCTTTTGCTATCTATCTGTAAGGCAAAAAAAATCCACTAAGTATTTTAGAACAAATTCTGAAAAGCATGCGGATTTAGGGTTGTCTCAAATTGCTATGGGGAAATTCAAGAGCTACTGTGATGTGTTCAGTATTCCCTTTTTACTGGTGTGACATTTAACCTGTGGAAAAACTCAAATGTTACATAGTGGATTTTTCCACTTAGTGATTTCTGTGAAGGAAGCCATTGATATAAGGCTTTTTTCATCGAATTAAAGGCCATCAATATCCTGGAATTATCAATTCCTTAGATTCTTGGACAGAAAACTGTGTTTGAAAAATATTATACCCAAAACCAGCAGAGAATCTTATTTTCAGTCGAGTCTGCCATTCAGGCATGTGACTGCTACTTTCAGTGGGATTATGTGGCAGGTTGTTTGATTTTACTTGCTTGAAAAAGTAAATTCAGTTGGACAACTTGGAAGACCGTCTGTTGACTCTTAATTGAAACATTTATACAAGGGATGCCCTCAACTTTATTTCATCTTGGTATTCTAGCTGCTTTCATTATAACTGAGCACTGTGATTTATCTAAGCCTCTTTTCCCCTCAGTGGTAGTGATGATGATGATGTTGCACCATTATCAGCAAAATTTGCTGATATCTACCCACTGAATAATTACGACGATGCAGAGGTTGTAGCCAACATGAATGGAATCCACAGCGAGCTGAATGGCGGCGGTGAAAACATGGCATTGAAAGATGAGGTACAGCATGTACAGTGCCCTGGTTCTTTCTGGGTTTTGGATGTGCTCACTGGAGAAGTTTGTCCTTGTTCATGTTCCCATGTTAATGAGTTGATGTTGTCCAGTCTCCTCAGGTAAGCAGTACTAGCAGCAGTTCCTCAGAAGCAGATGATGAAGAAGCAGATGGGGAAAGCAGTGGTGAACCACCAGGGACTCAAAAGGAGGAAATGTCTCTAGGAAAAAGGGCATTAAGGAAAGATGAAACAAAAATGGATAGTCCACCACCTTCTTACCCCAGTCAGCAGGTACAGTCACCTAAAAGCATCTTTTAGTAGAATAATTTCTGAAATCTGGGTTGACTGAAACGACATTTACATCATTAATTAAATTTTTAACTTAATATTTTGAGTTGTCAGGAGGTAAGTCTGACACCTGAAATAAGAGTGTGTTACATTGTCATGTCAAATAATCTTTTAGTCAAAACCTGAAATATGCTAGTTATATTGAAAGTTGCTTCAGGAAAAGGGGAGAAAGCTTATTCCTGCCTATATGAATGAGAAATATGGACAAGTATTTCTGTTTGGAAGATTGACCTGATCTTTGCTAAATGTTAGTGTTATGTTATTTGAAAATAATTAGGGTGGATGTAATGAATACTTAGTTAACACATATTTCTTTCATATTTTATTTCAGGATTACCTTTCCCTGTGCAAAACCCTATGTATTAAAATCAGTTGCATGACTTAACATCATGGGTCTTGGGATGTTTGTTTGTTTGTTTTTAATGGTTTAAGATAATGAACCTCTTGACTGTAAGATAATCAGACCACCTAGAGAACCATGCCTAGACTATCTGCTCTGCCAGTAGTGCTTGGTTTAACTGCTGGGTACCAAAGCAAAGTATCTGATGGATTTTTCTTTGTAACCATGTGGATTTCGAGCTGAGTTACCCTGCAGCTGCAACACAGGCTCCTGCTTTGAGAGAGACTATCACTTTTATATCTTCTTATTGCACAGGAGAGTCCATATTGGTGCACCTTTGAGAGCTTAGACAACAATGATCTCCCTGCAGATGTTATACTCTGGTTAGAATGTTTTAAGACCTTCCACTTGGAAGTATTTTCTCACATGTTAAGAGTATGAAACTAATTTTCTTTCAGCAAGTATGTCGAGTGTTTATTCTATGTATGGCTGACCAATGCCATAAAAATTACATGGGGTGAGACCTCTGTCAGACTAGTTTGAAACTATTTAAAAGATTCAGTATTTGTTGTGGAAAATCAAATGCGATTATATAAGTCTGCTTGCCTTAGGGAAGCAAACTAAAATGCAAGATAAGAAGATGGATTTAGCTCTTTTCATTTTTTCTTTGAGGAATAAGAATATTCTCAGAATGACTCTAAGGAGCTCTTAATGACTTTCTTTTTTTAGTCTGATCTTCTAATCAGAGCTGAGTAGTGTAGTGTTGTATTTAAGTGATCTATTTCACTGGTACATGTCATGTGAAATTGAGATTTTTTGGGATTACCTCTTGGATGTGCTAATTTACTCAGTATCTCTATTTCTCTTGGATTCCTTTTCAGTACCCAGTTTGTCAGAACTGGGTTTTGAGTCTCATCAGTTTGTTTGAAATCTTCTTTCCGTTTTCGTTTGTTATTGGTGTTGATTTCTGGATATTACGAGTTTTCTGTTACTGTAAATTTGGGGTGTTTTTTTGTTTTCTTTATACACAAAAGTAATTCAGTCATTGTATTTGGTTTATGAAATCTGTTATTTGTTAAAATATACCTTGTGTTAAAGGCTGTAATGCTTTTAAGTGATAGTGATGAGTTACTTGTTTCTGAGAGGAGGGGATATTTAAGAAGAGCATCACCTGTCAGTTCCTCTCTAGAAAGCTAATACCTAATGGTACATTTTTGGAAAAATGTGAACTGCCACTTTGGTGTGAAAAAGGAGAAATCGGGAAGCATTCTTGATACTGTTTCTTGTTTACAATTATCTACCAGTGAAATGTCAGATGCCATTGTCAGGAAAAAATAATGAGCTGAAAGGGAAATGGAGCTGCTTTTCTTCTAAGTCTTGAGTTCTTTTGAGACAACAGAGGCTGATGATACCTTGAGAGCAGTACAGGTTTCTGAAGTGCGGATTTT
This sequence comes from Cisticola juncidis, assembly GCA_013400215.1. Classification (NCBI taxonomy): domain Eukaryota; kingdom Metazoa; phylum Chordata; class Aves; order Passeriformes; family Cisticolidae; genus Cisticola; species Cisticola juncidis. Next base: position 1,231,920 of record VXBR01006874.1, read on the forward strand.
TCATGGTTGGTGCAATTGTGAAATTTTCATAAGAAATGTCAGCCTCACACATTTACAGAGTACATGAGTGTGGATAATCCAAACCAGCCTTCCTGGTCAAAGCAAGATCATCTAGAGGGAGTTGGTGACCACAGTGTCCAGTTGAGTTTTGAGTACCACCATGAGTGGAGGCTCTAGAACTGCTGTAGGTGATACGTTCCAGTGTTCAGCCACTCTCACAAAGGAGTTGGAGTGGAATTTCCTGTGTTTCAGTCTGTATCCATTTCCTCTGATTCTTTCATGGGATACTACTGAAAGGAGCCTGGTGCTGTCCTCTCTGTTCTTCCCTTCCCTACCCAGTCAGGGAACGCACACTGTTAAGATCCCTCTGAGTCCCCTCTGTTGAGGCTGAACAGTCCTAGTGCTCTCATTCGCAGCTCAGGACTGCTTCCAGTTTTATCAGCTGATCAACTCTTACCACTACTTCCTACACCTTTGATTTTTTCCATATGCTTGGAAAACTGTGGAAAATATTAATCCAGTTCATTTTTTTCTTTTTATACTAAGGTGATTGCCTAGTAATGATCAAATGCTGTCAAGGTTTGTATCAGTATTTTGCTTGTTGTCACTGAGAGTGGACATTAAATCTCTGTATGGTACAAAATATCTCAGTTTTTAGGGTATTCTTTTAAGTAAGATAAAGATTCTTCACTAGTGCTTTTACTTCACTATGAGGCTTTTCTGTTGGTACTAGAAAAAATGCTGTGGGTGCTCTGAAAATATGAGTTGATATATGCAAAATGAAATAGTACTATTGATTACTAAGATTTTGTCTGTTGAGTAGATGGAACTTTTTAATGGGTTCTGTTGGGGTTTTTTATAGGCTGACCAAGGTCCAAATGCTTGTGAATGTCACGTTTGCAAACAAGAAGCCTCAGGACTCACAGTCTCTGCACTTGCAACTGGACGCCTGCCTGCTGGGCACCAGTTCATGAATCCTGAAAAACCTGCACATCCTGCACTTCATCTTTATCCTCACATCCATGGACATATACCATTGCATACAATTCCTCATCTGCCTCGCCCACTTATCCATCCCACCTTGTACACTGCTTCTCCCTTCACACACAATAAGGTAAGCCTGACCAAGGAAAAGGATGCATCCCCATCCCAGGAAGAATTCTTTACAGCTGTATAAACCAGCATGACTGAGTATCAGTGGAACAGTGAAAAGTTGCTTTAAATCATGGTTTGGTTATAATACTCCTTTTGCAAGGAATGGTGAGGGGCAAGGGAGTAAGACATTCAGAACTGCTGGAAGATAAGTACAGAATGGCTGAGGGTATTTTTTTGTCAGGAAGACCGATAATGTCTTGAGTGTGGTTAGAAAGCATGTTGAGTCAAATGAGTCTTGCATGGTGGAAGTGGTGATGGGACTTCAGTCAGTGTAAGAGAACTAATTAAACCTTCATTTCATATATATCAGAAAAAAATTAGTATTCTGTTTTGGCAATAATATTCCAAGATGTGTAGATAAATTTTTTGTAATTTCTTCTCCTTTTTTTTTTTGGTTGGGTTTGTTGGGTTTTTTGAGAAAACAGAGAGATAGGAGTCTTACTCGACCGAGATGACTCTTATTTGCTGTTTTGTCCTTGTTAACATCCACTTTGGGTTTTTCTGTCTTGGGTATCCCTTCCTTATCTCTGCTGTGTAGCTGCAATGTGCCAGCAACAACCCATTGATGTTCTTTTGAAACCATGTTAAATGTTTCTTTGCACCCATATATATAAATTTTCTTTAATGCAGGTTATTCCAGTCACTCCCACATTCACCATTAGGCAGATAATGAAAATCCTTCTTTATAGAAAAGAGACTAAGTATATAAGTAGTTTGGCCTAATGAGTTTCACGTCTGAAATGTCATTGGACTCAACTGGTATTTTTAATATCTATTTCTACTTCTGCATAGCTTGGAATTTGCATCAAATCTAGTATAAAAAGAGAACAAACTTGTTGTCCCTTGGCCTTTTTAAAGATGGCAGTAATTGAATATAATGTTTATGTTGCATGAGGTCTCTGGGAGAAAAGTCATTTTAGAATGTGTGTAAACAATTTCTTGGTGGTTGATTCCTGAAGGTTTTCAAGAAGAAATGGGGTGAGCCTGAATAACTTTTCTCTATAAAATGAGAAAAACTGTGTACTTCCTTTTTTTCCTCCCTATTTGGTTCTTAAAAAGAAAGGGTGTATTCCTTGCCTGTTAATTTTAAATTAGGAATCACTTAATACTTAAAAATGAAAAGGAAAGTAATCAACTTTTGGTTTACGTATTTTATTTCTTTTCCTCATGCCCTTATTTTCAGTGCTGAAGTGTTTGTAATCCCTTTTTCACAATTGTCTTCTGTGGTAATGACTGTCATGTCAGAGAAGATTGGTTTGTTTAGGCAGCTTGTGCTTTGAAATTCCTAGCAAGTTCTAAATTCAAACAGATCCTAGTTTTAATTAAATCTTAACATAACTATTTTTCGAGATTTGGATCTTTTGTGTTCATCTTTTAGTTGATTCTAAAAGCAATGCTTTTTGATTGCACAATATATACATGTACATACAATCTGTGTGATGTATGCATTAATTACCAGTAAATCAGTCTTTTTATCATTCTGGGCAATACTGTCTCTTATGCTTTCGATAATGCTTTTCTTAATTAAAACACTATGGTTTGAATATTGCTGTTGGAGTGACTGTGTAAGCAAACAGAATATTAATGGGGCAAATTCTCTTTGTTTTTGTTGTAGGCATTACCACCAGCTCCAGTTCAGAATCATACAAACAAGCATCAAGTATTCAATGCATCTCTCCAAGATCATATTTATCCAAGCTGTTTTGGGAGCACTCCAGATTGGAATAGCTCTAAATTTATAAGTCTTTGGGGTTCAGAGGTGATGAATGACAAGAACTGGAATCCTGCTACATTTTTGCCTGACACAATTCCTGGTGAGGGTTTGTTACTACTTCACACTGACTAGTTAAAAGCCTTATGTTTTATGTTTCTTTTCAGGAGTGGTGGGTTTTATCACCATGGTTTTATAAAATGGGATTCTGGCAGATTTGCTGCCACTTCTACTCCAGTTGGTCTGTCAATTGAAAATTAATTTCTTACATACTGGGGAAAAGATGCCAAAGGCAAACAAATAATGTGCTGGTTTTCAGCTATGATCATTGTAGATTTATGTTTGTCTTCAGAAGTTTAGTATTGTAAAGAAACAGCAAGTAAAGGGAAACTTGAGTAACTTCTAGACTTCTCCACAAAAGCCTGCCTTATTTCTACAGGGTAGTAAGAGCACTAGTAATGAGGCACTCTGTCCTACTTCTTATAATGCACACAGATAACGGCATTGTCATTCAGAAAGACAGGCATAAATCAAAAAAAAGATTAATTTAAGCCAGGAAGCATTTGGAAATCCTAGTGGTTAAAGTGAAAGAAAATGAAAGGAAAATCGGAGAGAGAGACATCTTTCCATTCACATTCTAGCAAATAAAAAAAGCCTTTTTTATTTTATTTGACTTGTATAAGAAAGGAGGCTTGGGCGTTTTGTGTTGGCTTTCTTTTTCAGACTCATCTGCTGCTAAGTTGTTCAAGCTACTACAGTGATACTTAAAAAGAAAGGCATTTAAAACATCCAGAAAACCTCCCCAGTAGGACAGCTCATCCATTTACAAATGTAGTTGTGGGTAGCTCTTCCAAGAGATGGTTGGTGGCAGACTCATCTGGAAGGTCTATCACAAAGGTGTTTCTGTTAACTGGAATTTCAAATAAATAAATAAATAAATGGTTTATAATTTTGTATTGATAAAAGGATATGTTGTTCCATCTTATAATTTTTTGTGGCCTACCTGGATTTCAGATAGTGGATATTATATATATTTAGTATGTAAAATGTTGTCCAATTAAAATTTTTGAATTATAAATGGATTAAGATATCTGTAGCACATTTGCTACTTGTTAACACATTTAGTAACGTTCTTAGAATTTGATCTTTAGGGTTTATGATTCTGCTCTGAGACTTCCCAGCACTTTTTGTTCCAGCTACATTTGGGAGGATAGAGGGGGGAAAGGAGGATTCCCTTCACTAATCCTACATTAACAATTTCTTTGTTCTATGTCTGCATCTGAATTATTGAATGTGTAATTCTAAATCCTATAAAGACACTTGAGTAATTATGTGATTCTTAATTACTCTGTGTGTTTCAATTGAAGGGAGTGATATATTAGCACCGGCACTCTCAGAAATAAGACCCGAAGCACTTCCTACCACATCTAGCAATGAAACAACAGCAGTTACTGACAGTAAAGAGAAAAAAAACGCTGCAAAGAAGAAATGTCTGTACAATTTCCAGGATGCCTTTATGGAAGCTAATAAAGTTGTCATGGCAACCTCTTCTGCCACTTCTTCTGTCTCCTGCACAGCAACTACAGTGCAGTCAAGCAGCAACCAGTTCAAAGTATCATCCAAGAGACCTTCATCGATAGGTAAGGATTTGTAGCTCACATACAGCTTCAGTAACTGGCTCAAGTACATTTAGTTAACCATAAGGATTTATATAAGTGTTTCATTTAGTAACATTGATGATTTTTGTTAATTACTGTTATTAGTCTTGAATTAGTCTCTATACTTCTGGATAGACGATCTTTGTAAAAGACCTTGATGTTAGGGTTTGAAATTGGTAAAAAAAATGAGTTGGAACTACTGCTGATTTTTATAGAAGCTGAGAATATACAGTACTTTATATAGTTTTATGGATAGTTTATGGGGACTTACTAATTATTCTTTGACTGTGTTTTCTTTTTTCCCCAATTTAGGTGAAGTGTTCCACAATATTAATAAAGAGGACCATAGACATTCTGCACCAGTTGCACCAAGAAATAGTCCTACCAGTTTAGCATCCCTTCCTTCACTGTCTCCTGCTGCATTGTCTCCAGCCTCCACACCACATCTTCCAAATCTTTCTGCTCCTTCTTTCCCCAAAACTGCTGCAACAGCCCCTGGATTTGTGGATCCTCATTCAGGTCTTTGTCCCACTACAGTTGCACCTCCTACTTCAACCACAGACAGCTCTGTAAGTGCCCCACCAAGTGTCTGCAGGTAAGTTTGTTGTTATTCTTGCCATTCTTTTTTACAATAGAAAGGAAATGAAAATACAGACACCTCTTCTCCTTCGCCACTCATTGTAGTGTGAAAGCTGTGTTTGTGTTCAGCAAGTGAAATGAACTGCAGATACTTCGTATGTAACTTGGTGTGAGACTTCACAAATACAATTTCCATTGTGGAGTTCAGTTACTGAATTTAGAGGCTTGAAAACAAATGTTTGCTCACTTTTAGAAGTGTTACCTGGGATATACAAGTCAAACTGTTCTTTCTTGCTCTAATTACTGGTTAATGATTGCTGCTGCTGAGACACAAACCTCTTGTATAACATACCTGTTTTCCGTCATTTTGGCATTACATGGCAAGCAGGAATGGAAAACTTACTCTATAATTTAGCTCAAAACATAAAGAGGTCATACATCATCTTGAAACCTGCCACATAGTGACACATTTTCCCAACTACACTTCAGATATCTTGGATATCAATCCGGCCATTTATACAGTGGTTTTAGCATGGAAGGCTGTTGTGATTTCTGAAAGTTTTCAAAGGTCTTGGAGGTGGGAAGGACTTTGGTGGAGCTGTCTTCTGGTAGTGTTATGTACTGTGGCAGGCTGACAGTGATGCCAGATGTGTCTGAAGAGTGGAGGCATAACAGAAAAGCAGCTGAGTCATTGCTCTAAGCTCTCTGTGACCTGTAGGGATGTGATCATAGATGCTACAAATGTAGTCTCCTGGCTGTTCTAAGTTTTCTGAAGATGACATGAGGTTTAGGTAGAGTTTGGTAAATGCTTCTAAAAATTATGTTATTTCTGTTATCAACTGGTTTTATTGATGGTATCTCAAGATAAATAACTGTTCTTTCATACTTGAGAAATTATTGCAATTTTGTAAAGAATAATTCTTACCTAGTGCAGGGAGATAATTGAATATAGACACAGTAGAAATCCAACTTTTTATCATTGTTTCCAGGTGCTAACATGGTATTGTAGTTTGAAAAAAAAAATTATCTGGGAGAGACCCAGAAGTGGTGACTGCCTTCTGGGGAGGGGGAGTGAGGTTAGAAAGAAGAATTATACATATTCTGTATGGCAAAGGCAAACTGTGGCCTGTTTTCACCTTTCTAACATAAAAACAAGGAAATACTAATGACAGACAAGAGGGGGGATTTTTTTTCATACTACTTTCTTTTAAAGCAAAATCACTTCAGTTTTAGAGGACCTGAGCAGTAGAAATGTTGTGCACAGTTACACAGAGCTCTGGGGGAATTAACTGCTGTGTACCTGCTTATTGAAGAGATGTGCTACTATTTCCCCTTCAAAATCAAGTTGCAGACAGTAATGGGAATTCTTAGGTTTTAGCTGATCTTGGAATTTTTATTTTAGTCAAGAGCTTGAAAATCTGTCTAAAACCAGGAGATTTGCAACTGCATTTGAAACTTTCTTGATGCCACAAGTGGTGAGATGGGCACCAGTTTAAAAACTATTCCATTTTAAAAAGCTAGAGTCACTACTTCTAAAATACTTTACCTGTTTAAAGCCAGGAAGAACAGTTCCAAAACTCTCTAGACTACTTGTTCAGGGAATTACTAAATTGGGTTTTTATAGATCACTTTCCTGTGTATCATTTTATCCTTCTGCTTGGTTTTGAATGTCTCCATTTGCAAGGACGAAGGCTTTAGGATTTGGTGCATCGACGGTGGCTAATACCCCAATTTGAGAACCAGTGTTCCTAGTAGAGGCAGGAACATGTATATATTTTTTTTAAAAACCCATTATTATTATTATTATTATCATATATATAATAACATTATCTACCTTATTTATTATCATTAGGGTTTTATAAGCTTTTTTTTTTTAATTTAACATAGTGATCCTGATTGTGAGGGCCATCGCTGTGAGAACAGTAACACATATGATCATCAGCAGTATGATGGAGAGGAGAGCCAGGATGAAGATAGCTGTTCAGAGCATAGCTCCAGTACCTCAACTTCCACAAATCAGAAGGAAGGAAAATACTGTGACTGCTGTTACTGTGAGTTCTTCGGCCATGGAGGAGTAAGTTTTTATATTTTAAATTGCTTTTTATTGGCTTTTTTGTCACTTACTCATCATCGGTTGCTTGTGATTATCAGACTGCATCTTAGGGGATGGCATTGGAACTCACTCAAGAGGTTGTAAAGGGAGTTAAAAAGTAATTTTCCTCTTTGAAATGAAGGATTGAAATAAACCTTTCTAGTTCAAAGCATTTAAGAGCAATAAATATGACTAGAAGATTTAGGAAACAACTGACTTGGATAATAGATGCTGTGTTTGACTGAAACTGCAAACAGAGGCATTGAGCCATTTAAACAACTTGACAAGATTCATTCGCTCTTCTGTAGTGCTGTAGTTACAATTAATGTGATGAGGTTGGGTAAATGTATGCTTTATATAGGGTATTAAATCTTTATATAGTTTAAATCTTTATGGCAATTTATGAGCTAGTCTGCCATCTGTAAAAATAGCAATCCTCAAAGTATTCACTTTAATATGTTTTTTAAAAAGGGATAAAAGGGAGAAAAAACTCTAGATTCTTAGCCACAATAGAAGACATTAATTTTTTCTTAACTTGTAAATCTATGTATGGCCTGTTTTCATAACCAGTTCACTGGTACAATTTGAGTGACTGGCATTTTTCCTATTTGAAGTAAAAAAATCAGTTTATTTGCTATGTATTTGATCAGGTCACTTTCATCTTAGTTCTTCAAGTGATATAAAACCCCTGTCCTATGGCTTAAAGGGGCCAGGAGGGGATCCCATTTTTTCCTTGCATGTTCCAACATGTTCCCACCATGTCCGTGCTGGGTTTGTGTTGTACGGTGCAGTTACCTGACCTCACAGTAAGTTACTCATTTTGCTGAAGTGGCAGAATGTGACAGGATTTTTAGGTTAATAGGCTTTGTTTTGCTGGTTTAGCGAGTTGAACTGGTGTACCTGTGAACAGATGGGCACCAGGTCTGGTCCAGGAGCAGAGAGGGTAAGGCATCAGGAGGGGAGAAGCAGTGAGGAGTTGAGAGGCAGGAGCAGCAGCTGGGATACAAATACGGAACATGATGCAAGGATTCCACTTGCAGCAGTGTTAAGTTATTGATGGGACTGCTGGAGGCTGTGCTGGCAGGCTTCAGTGCTGGATAATCAGCCCTTCACAGGTACAGCCCAGAGGCCTGTGTAGCCCAACCTCTGAAACAGATTTCATAGGAAATAAAAACAGAACAAACGTCTGCTCCTTCGAGATTTTCAAACACCAATCACAAGAGAATATGGAAATAAATAAAAGTCACAGTATTTTTTTCTTGCTTTTAGAGGTTATTTCTTGTCTTCTCACTCTTGCCATCCTCCTCAAGATCAGCTGTTGTTTCAGTTGGAAAATGTAATTCAGAAGCCAGCACCAAGTCTGGCAGGTTTGTTGCCTGTTAAATACACTTTGGGTTCACATATAAACAATGAGTTTGATAGTCAGCTTTGGACCTTGTGTGTAATTTGAAGGGAGAGTATTTTGAATTTTCAAAAGCATTAATTCAGTGAAATTTTTCCATTTAGTCACTAAATTTTTGTCATGTGTCCTTCAGCCTCCAGCTGCACCAACCAGTAGAAATTATGCAGAGATGCGAGAAAAGCTTCGTCTACGTTTAACAAAGAGGAAAGAGGAACAGCCGAAGAAACCGGATCAGATCTCTGAAAGGGAAAGTGTTGTTGACCATCGAAAGGTGGAAGACTTGCTACAATTTATAAACAGCTCTGAAACCAAACCAGTAAGCAGTTCTCGTGCAGCCAAGCGAGCCAGGCATAAGCAAAGAAAGGTAAGACATAAAAGTATGTTTGTCCAGACCTCACATTTTTGAATCTGTGCACCCCCTACACTGTATACTGATTTATCCTAATGCTGTAATTGTTTTCTGTGTAGTTTGTGGTACACTGCCAGTTCGTTTTTACATAACTGGCTTACTTGTTCTGGTGGTACCTGAAGAGTTATGTACTAGACTGGGAGGATTCCTCAGAATGCCATTGTCGTGTGTTTTGGTGCAAGTCAGCTTTATATTGGAATTTCCCACACTTCAGAAGGGTATTTTTGTTACTAATTTTATTGTTTTGTAGCATTGACATTTAAAAGCAGGGGAAGTTAGACAGTCAGTGTTTTTGTACTGGGATAATGGTTTCGATGAAATATCTCTGTAGGAAGCCAGGAGACATAAGTCAGTGCTTTTATGAGAGAGGAAGAGTTGTGATTTGGTATTTTTAGAATAATTGCACTGAGCACCTTGCTGTCCTGATTGACAAAGGTTAAGTGCTGTGCCACGTGATATCAAAGGGTTATCCCAAGCTGCAGAGAGGGGGCAGGGAAGAGAAAATTACAGGTTGCTTTCAAATGAAAATTGGCAAAAAAGATTTCTAAAAAGCTGCAATATATAACAGTGAAATTATTTTTTGGAAGCAGTAGAGGAAATACCAAAGAGGAATAGCAGAAGAAATGCCCATTTTCTTTTAAGTTGGAACAGGCAGGAAACCTTTTCTTAGAGCAATTCAAGTGTAAGCCTTAAGTATAAAGTTCAAGGCACAATTTGATTGGTTGCTGAATGTTTTTGATTTCTGGTAAACATGTTATGTGATCACACTTTAAATATTTTCTCGTTTGTGGGTTTTCTTCTGTATTCTCTAAACGCTTCCTTGGGTTTGGAAGACCTAATGTTCACCACTTAAATTCTTTATGTTCATGTTGTAGCACTATTCAGCATCTTGAGGGTTCAGTGGATTATTTATAAATAAGATTAACTTTGTAAAATTTACAATGCAAAATTCACTTTGGTCTTACAGTGCAGTTTGAGCTGTAAGTGGAAAATTCCCATAGGGTCATTCTCACAAGTCATTCTCATGTTTTGAATGACTTCTGTAACTGTGAAAAAGTAATGCTGTACAGGGGCCTCAAAATGTGCAAGAAAATAAATGGTCATGGTTGTTCTCATTGTATGACTGTTTCATTTTGCTAAAGAATGCTGCACAGCAGAGTTCTAGGCATTGGCAGTAATGGCTGGCAAAACCCCTTATGTCTTTGTTTTGGTTAATGAACTAATGGCTGACAATTGAAAACTGCCATCCTTAGAATTTTTGACAATTTCTAATGTAACTGTTACTTGCTTAGTGTTTTGGTGCAGAATGTTTTTAATGATTTTTTTTCCTAACATTCCTGATCTCTGAAACAGAGCAACTCTGCCACCATAGCAAAAGACCAGGTAAATGGTACTTAATGCAAACTTGAGTTACTTTACAAATACATGCAGTCTTTGAGAAGGAAGCTGAGTGCTTTGTGGCTATAGAGAGCTTTGACATGAAATCAGGCTTAGCAGTAGGGAAGATCAACTTTGGTTGGTGTTAACAATGGTCAAATGCATTATACAAACATAGAAAATGTGAATAGAGAAAGGACTGTGATGTGTTTGAAAGGGCAGCCTTTGTATACTTATTTGCTTGCTCTGCAGACTTACAGATCAGGTATGTTCATATGTTCACATCCTAGGATTTATAATGTTCATAAAGAAAAGTAGTCATAATCCCTAAAACCTAATTTCCAAAACATTTGTCACTTTCAATAAACCTATTCTTACTTTACAGCTTGAAGAAAAAGCTCGACTTGAAGCTGAAGCCAGGGAGAGGGAGCATCACCAGTTGCTTGAGGAGCAGAGGCGGCGTGAGGAAGAGGAAGAAGAGAGACTGAAACAGGAATTACAACGGCTCCAAGAGCTTCAGCAGTTGCGGGCTGTAAAGAAAAAGAAGAAAGAGAGAACAACTAAGGACTGTCCAAAGGCAGACCTGCTCACTAGGAACTGCCAGGCAGTGAAGGAACCTGTCCCAAACGCACCTGAAGACATTCAGAATGGTACCCTGGAGCAATCAGAAAAGATGGAAACCTCAGCTGGTTCACTGTCGAGACACGTGAATCACACGGAGCAGAGGCCAGTTCTAGAGACGGGCTGTGAACTGTCCAATCCTGTGAACGCCAGAGACTCCAAGCTGCTCTATCAGAAAGAGGGCAGTGTAAAGCAGCATGAGCCCCTCTCTTTTCTGCTTGATATTATGCATCAACATAAAGAAGGAAACGGCAAACAGAAACTAAAACAGATGAACAAACAGTGTGTTGAACAAGTGAAAAAGCCTGTTGAATTCCCCAAAGCAGCTGAGGTTCAGACTAAAACCAGAAACCAAATAGAATCCAAAGCAAAAGCAGCAGAGCTCCCAACACTTGCAGAAGCTAAAAAAGATGAGAAGAAGTTGAACAATAACAACAAAAAACAGTTGAACCATGTAAAGGAAGAGAAAGCACCCGTAACAAGTGAATCCCCGTCACCAAGTGAACAGCAGCAAAATAATAAGCTAATACTTGCAGATTCTCCTCAACCAAAAGGCAAGAACAAGAAAAACAAGAAGAAAAAAGGGGACAAAGTTAACAATTCCATTGGTAAGTGTGTAAGAAAGTTGAAGAACTCTGATTATTTTCTGTTCTTACCATTTAATTCCAGAAGTTTGACATGTTTATCTTCAGGCATTCCTGCCAATGTAAATCAGAGAAACTGAAAAACTGATGTCAGGAAAATTCAAGTCATTGGAATTACAATTAAGAGATGGACAGCATTTTAGTTAAGAAGTGTAGGATGCTTTCAAAAACAAATGAATAAGCTTGTGCTCTAGGTTTTGTAGGGAGTTTTGTCAGTTAGGCTTTTCAGGAGGCTGGCTTTCCTCACTTAAAATAAATATGTTGTTTAATTCAATAGTGTGTTGAAATCCATTTTGAATTTCTTTAAAAGCAAGACTGTTTCTTATACAGCATTGAGTACAGTATGAAATTGGTCTTACTCTTTAGGCAGGGGAAATAAGGGAATTCTGCCATCAAAGAATGGTCATTCATGCATAAATGTGCAATTTTTTCAGTGGAAATAGTTCCTTTCTTACATTAATAAATCAACAAGTAAGTAAATTAATTCAGAAACTCGTTTACTGTTTGTTTGCCAGACTGAAAGTTGTAATGGAATGTTCATTAGTTGGTAAAGCTGAGTGTGTTCTCCATATTAACTCGTTCTAGTAAAAAGATGTTTTTTTGTTTCTCAGAAATAATAAAATCATAGAAGATTGAGTTAAGTCGAGCAAGTTGTATTTGAATAATTTTATTTCTAACTCATTTTTTTGTTTGCCTGAACATATCCAACAGCTGCTCCCAGAGCTGAGAAGCACACTGAGTTCTGGCCCATTGGCTTTGTCAGACTGCTGGTCTCAGGCACCTCTTTATTCCTGCACATCCTTGGTCCCTACTGGGACTGTGAGTTGGGATGGCAGTTTTGTGGGATGGATATGTCTGCTTGGACCACCTGGTCATTCCCCTGGGATCACCTGGTAGCTGAGTGGTAATGTTGCATAAATTCAGTGTACACCAGTTCTCGCTGCTGCTCTGACTGGTAAGCACAGCAAGACAGGAGACCTTCATGCCTTGGCAGTCTCTGCCAGTGTTTCAGAATACTTAGGTTTGTTAAGCTTTGTTACAAAAATGTGAAGCTAATTCTTGGTTGCAGGAAGTGCTAGAGGTTTTTTTAGTGATTTCATGGTTGGATTGGGTCAGCCCACTACCTTTGTTTTTAAGTCTGATGCCTAATGTTTCCATTCCATGTCAGTTGAGCAGCAATCAAGTATGGAACTATTTTCTCTGACAATTGAATTCTTGTGCATACTAAGTTCGGTGTGTTTAGGTTTGGCTCTTTTAATTTACCGAGAAAAATGTACTCCAGGGTTGGAGCAAGAACTCCAGAACTGGGAGCAGATAGAGAAGACTGGAGACATTTGAAGGAGAAAATATGGGTAGAGAGTGTTGACTGTAGGAAAATGCGTGTACCTTCCTGCATCTTGTCCTCCTCCCTGCCCCCACCATTTTTTTCCCTCTTCTTAAGTCAATTGAACTTTCAGTTTCCAGAAGTTAATGTTTAAATGTGAAAAAATACAGGGACATGTTTCTGAATTTGTCAAGAAAAGATTGTCATTCTCTGTAGACTTGGGACTAGATTTTTACTTTAAGTAGTTCTGACCTGAGAGCTACAAGAAAGATACTGTAATACACGATTTTTCACATAGTTGTAATTTTTTTAAGACAAAGTGTTGATGTACCAAATTAGCAAAGACACAGAAACTGAACTGAGAAAAAAAAAACCAAGTAGAACTAGGCAAATTAAGAGAACATGAAAAGAGGGAAACAAAGCCCTAGGGGGTTTTATCTGAGTTTTCAAATGAGGTATTAAAGCAGTGAATATTAGTGCTTTTGGTGAGATCTCTGTTTCTTCTGGGAGAGTGTTTTTACTCCTTGTTATAAGAAGGCTGAAGAAATCTAGGAGTGTTAGGGAAGCCCTGTGTTTGTAGGGCTTGCTGCTTCCTCAGAAGTAAGCTGAATAGCAAATACATGCAACTTTTAAAACTACCACGAGTGTCTTTACCATGAGTTGTCTGTTCTCATAATCTCAGGGATTCTGTAGTCCAGGTGTGTACTTGGTGGTTTTGGTTACTTTCTTTGTCTCACCTGTTTTTTGGAATGTACTGTAAAGCTGCTTCAGAAATGAGACTGGAGTGTGTATGAGGAAAATGTTCAAACTGGTTTTTACAAAAATGTGCAGTTTCTGTGGCATTTCTTTTTAAAGTCCAAAAGAGAACCATATGTGGAGATGGTACAATATACCAACAAGCACTATGGTGACTTCTTTGCTATAGCTGAGACCATACAATTTTCAAGTCATACATTAATGTGTGAAGTATTTGGGTTTGGGTTTTTTTAAAATAAATTCTAATGGTTGCTAATGTGACTTAAACTCTTGCAGACACAAGCCTGATCATCATGTCCCAGAGGGAGTACAGCAACTCTACAACCAGAAGTTTTAAAGCATTCTTCTTTATAAATACTGTTTCAAAAATGTTTCTAGAGCTATGTTTTTAGTAGTAAGACCAAGAATTTGAGGCATTAAACAGCTGTCTGATTAATCAAGTCCTCTGTATTCTGGTTACTCTTATGTGTATTCCAGGTTTATAGTATCTTTTGCAGCCCTTGCAATCAGTACATTTGCTGTTAAATCATCTCTTCCTTTTTACCACTGTAACTCCTTCAAGTCTGTGCAGAGGTACTAGTATAGGGGTTTTAAGAAGTGTCTTTTTAATTATAAGTGTGTATTAATTCAGCATAAATACGAACAATGAATAGTCTACAAGGTTCAGTCAGTTCTCCAAAGACATCTTTAATGCAGCTTCTTCCTCTCTCCTTCCCCCTTCCCCATGGAATCTAATGTAGTGTCATCATTTTTCCTTTGTAGATGATGTGTTTCTACCCAAAGACATTGATCTAGACAGTGTGGAAATGGATGAAACAGAACGAGAAGTGGAGTATTTTAAAAGGTAAAGTGTTGTAGTATCTACAGTAAATAGAGAAGTTCTGTTCATCAGTTATTGACTCTCAATAGGATGGATGAAATAGTGTCTTGCATTTGCACAGGTGCAGTTGGATTTTGGGATAACTTTGTCAAATGTGATTCCAGCTGCAGAGTTAGCACTTTAAAGCATGTTGGTTTGAAGTATGTTCACTAATTGGTGGACTCCACTCCTTTCTGTCATGTTCAGAAGTGTGTGTAACTTTCTAGATTTTATGGATCCCTGGTTAGGAAAGGTGTCTGAAAAGCCCTGATAGGTGCTGTCTTTGGGGGGAAAAACAGTTACTTAATGCCATTAAGGCACCTTTAGTGCCTAGGTTCTCTACCATTTGATAATTCACAGCATAATACCTGGAAGGCTGGAAGCATTGCTTGTTTTAGTAACCATGCATGGCAGTTGAGCTGCACAGGCCAACTGAATTTAGGTTTTTCACTCATAGTTCATTCATCATCTTTTCTTCCTGCTTTGTAGTGGTATAATGGATACTTTAATTACACCCTGATGTCGTGATTAATATTGTGCACTGCTTCTAACTTCAGCACAGAAAGAACAAAATAAGTTTGATTGTAACCTTCCACTGTACCTGTTTCATTGTGTTCATTCTGTCTGCCCCCCTTTTTTGGCTTTCAGTTGTTATAGAAGCAATGTAACCTTTCAGAGAGAGGTTTGCACTGTTTTGATGCAGTCATGTAGCCTTTAGCCTCAGCAAGCTACACCCTGCTTTAATAAAGTTCTTCAGCTCAGATTAACAGTCCCTGAAAGGCCTGCATGTGGCAACTTTTTCCAGAGTTATTCCATAAACTGTGGTCAGTGAGAGCAAGTAAGAGGATTTTTGTTCTAGGGGTGGTTTTTCTAGGCATGTGGGCTACTTATTGGCTGTATTATAAAGAGATTTTCTTTCCCTAGGTCTTTCTCTCCAGTGTAGCTTTGCTCTATTAAGAAGAGAAGCAGCAGTGTTCCATGCCATTGATGATGCTGCTTTACACACCATCTACCACTCATTCTTACCCTTTCAAAATTTTTGATGAATACAGCAAAGCCATTTCTGTTTCTAATTGACATTTAACTTGTTTCTGTGCTGCTGAATGTGCAGCATTCTTTGCTACCTCCTTCACTTAATCCATTAGTGTTAAAAGTTACTGATTTATGAGGTATTTGAGTGATGGACAAGTGATTATTTAATGTATGATTTTAAGAGGTTTAGTCTTTCTGAATGAGAGCTTCTCTCCAAAAGAGGGATAGTACATGCGGTTGGATTTTAAGTATATTGGTTTCACTTTATTGCTTTCTTTCTTTTCAGATTCTGCTTGGATTCTGCCAGACAGACAAGGCAGAGACTTTCCATCAACTGGTCCAATTTTAGCTTAAAAAAAACCACCTTTGCTGCACATTGAAATGACACAATACAGGGAGGGAACCCTGCAGGAATCAATGAACGACAACTCCACTTACCTGTCCTGCTGTGCTGAGAGCTTATCTGGTCTTGAGCCAGTGCTGCCTTGCCTTGTCCCCAGTGCTGTGTGGATCTGCACTGAACCCTTTGGCCTGATAATTCTTGCGGACTGAAAAATGCCACTTTCTACCTGAATTTGTTAGCTTGTGTGCTTGTAGTCTGTGAGTGAGACTTACTTGATTGTAGCTGTATGCTGTTGGAGTTGGAACAATAGCTCTTTTCCATCTCCTTCTGAATGCCTTGGCCTCAGAGACTTTAAATTGCTTAGGCTTGGGTGGAGGCCAAAATACTAGGTTGCATCATCTGCAGTGGCTCCCGTCACTTCTGCATCTAGCTATGTTTTGTCATTCTGACTCCTGACAAAGGAATGGACCTAGTCAGTTGTGCTTTCATCTGCTCCAGAATTCTCCTGACATGACTTCATGAAAAAGAGGCTCTTATGGGACAAGTATTCCCTCAGTTCTTTCACAATCTACTGTTTAAGAGTGTACAAGTTACGCTATTTGTGTTTTGATTTTTTTTCTTCCTGACTTGTAGCCAGCTTGTGTAAGAATACTTGCAGAATGAGAAAATTTAAAAAAGAACAGTACTCACACTATCAAATCTGTTATAGAGTGTATAATTGTATTAACACTGAAGCCTAACTGGCTACTTTTTTAACATATTGTTAAGTAATATTAAAATCATGTCTTTCTTTTTGAAAGATGGAATACATTAGTATGGCAGATGACTTGTGTCTTGCTTTTTTCTGCATGGGTGGGGGAAGGGAAGAAAGAAACATACAAAACAGTTTTGTACACTGAATTTCAGCTTGTGTCAATATTGGTCAGTGAAGACATATCAACTTTAACATATTCTCTGTTTGCCAACTCCCATGATAGGAAAAACCATCTGCTGGAGCAAGAAAGATACCTCCTGATTGCTGGAATTAAGTTTCTGTGAATTACTGTAATGTTTCTGTTTCACTGAATAATTTGTGAGAGACAAGGTAATACAAAAATTTCCAGTTGAATATCCATGCAGCAGTGAAGGAGGTAGGTTCAACGCTGCTGTCAGGTAAATGGTTAACAATATAGTAATGGTTTGCAGTCCCATAGTATTCCCAGTGAGAAAGAAGATGGTTGATTTAGGAGTTTGAGCTGTGTAAAGACAGCACACTTGTAGAAGTTCTCTGATAGTCTGTTCAGAATAAAGACAACAGAAGCTTTTTTACTTCTAGATGACCATACCCAATAATGTCCTTTCCCAGAACCATTGCACAGTTTTCTTTCTTCTACTTATTAACATATTTTTCTGTGATCCACCCCCTGGGCTAGGGACTGAATTGCAAGACACAATGTAGTTACACTCAGCTTTGGACTTGGGAAGGTTTGACAGAGGATTGCTTTCATGTCCCCTGTGAGGCACAGACATAGCAGGATTGGGTTGGCTGCAGACCACTGAAATATCTACAACTTCACATCCCTCTTTCCTGTTCTGGAGCTCCTATCCCAGTGTGTGCTCCTGGTACAGAATACAGTTGCTCAGCTTATCTGCTCAGCCATTGTAGATAAATGAACCCTTAGTCTCCTCTTGTAGAGGAGATTTTGAGAACAGTACCTGTTTTACAAATATAATTCAGGGACATAAAAGGAACATCTATTATCCCTCTTCAGACTAAAGTTGAGGAACGTATTAATATCTTAGACTCACATTTTTTGTCAATGCAGTGTTTGTCAATGGATTTGTTTGCTTGTGCTGGAGGAATAGCAGCTCAAACCTAGAAGATAATATCCATGCCACTCAGCATCAGCTGTCCCAGCAAAACTAAAATACTGTGTACTCTTGAAAACACCTGCATCAGTTACTGAACACATCTTCATCAAAGAATGAACTTTGTTCCTTGGGATTGTAGAGACTTGCACCTGTTGCAGGCTGAGTTAGGTCTTAGCTTTACATATATATATATATATATATATATACACACATGTGCAACACTGCTGGGGAAGAAATTGCTGTTAAAAGAGTGGAAGCTGAAAGCATGTGTGGAACCCAGCTTCTCAGAGTTTTTCAGTTCTAAACCATAACACAAGATGGCAGTGCATGTCATCACTATGGCAAGGATCTCAGCAAATTGAGACCTGGGTTGGGAAATGTTTGATGTCACATGGATGAATATTGTTGCAGATCATACCTTCTCTAGAGCTGAAATGCTTTGAAAGTACTGAGATTTTTAGTGGTGCTAAAAAACTCAGAGCATTTGTTTTCACTAGGAATTGGATGAGAGAGTTGACTTTATTCTCTACTAACAAAGTAGTTTAAAGAGTGACACATGAATATGACTACTTTTCTTTTTTGAGATCCTGGGTGAAGATAACAGAAGTTGTACTTTTTGCATTTGAGGAATGTATGTATGTGTTTGCAATATCCTGGCAAATATTGCCATGTGTTCCATCATTGTGTTCTGGTATGTGTAATGCGCTCCCACACTCGAAACAGAAAGCACCAAGAATGAGTCTCCATGGATCTGATGTTGTGCACCTTGGTGAGAAGTTAAAGCAAATCATACTTTTTAATAATAATTTCATAATTAAGTGAAAATAAGCATGGTTTAGGCTGGGAGATTTGAGGGGAAGTTGTAGTCAGGTGGGGGTTGGTCTCTTCTCCCGGGTAACCAATGGCATGGTAAGAGGTAATGGCCTCAAGTTGTGCCAGGGGAGGTTTAGGTTCAATGCTGGAAAATGTTCACTGAAAGAGTGGTCAGGCATTGGAACAGCCTGTGAAGGAGATGATGGCATTACCATCCCTGGAAGTATTCAAAAAATGTGGATGTGGCACTTGGGGAACATGATTTAGTGGTAACGTGGCAGTGACTGGATCAAGGTTGAACTTGATGATCTCTTAGGTATTTTCCAACTGAAATGATTCCATGAGTCTATGTGAAGTACTGCCTTCAATTCTACCACTTTGTGGCATTGGGCAAATGAGTTAGTTACTGTTACCCCATTCATTAAATGGTTTTATTAAGGATTTGCTGAATTACCAGCTTGTTTCTTAATGCCTAAATTAAGCAAGTAGCTATGTGAAGTCTGGTGAGGTACAACTGATTGGAAGCATAAATTGTCCTCATTGGTATTTGTGTCATTCAGATAAAATACATTTCGAGCTAACTTTGAGTAGAGGAGACCTCTTTAAATAATACATTATGACTGTTAAGAGTTCTCATGAGAGTTGAAAGGGGAAATAATTCCAAGTTTGAGAGTGTCCTGCTTTGATAGCAGTAGTGTAGCTTATGCCCCTATTTCTTACTCACTTTAACCTGTATGAAAGATGGAATCCGAGTTCTGGAGGTGGCTGGTGACACCTATTTTAGGCCTGTCTGCTGATACCAGTGCTGCTGCTGAGTCTGAGGTGTGGTGCTGTCAGGCATTTGCTTAAATGGAAGGGGGCATAACTGCACAAAATGTGTGTGTCTTGAACAGAGCTGATTTTGGATGCTCTAAGACAACTCTTAAACAGGGATGTCTTATTTCTGTTTGGCATTCTCTACAGCTGCTTCCAGAGGTAATTTAACTGAGAGTTCAAAAATCTTCAGCATGTCTTTTTGGTGTGGCATCATTTGTACCTAACACTAGGTACAGCGTGCTGGCAACACAGGTCTCGCCATAGACTGAGAAGAAGATTCATGTGTTAAAAATTAATTCCTATAGTGACTGTTGAGTGTGTAGGTGTTTGTTGTGCTCACTGCTGTTCAAAAAGGCTTTGCAAGTTGCCATTGGTTTCGGAGAAAGATTAGCTTGCCTTCAATTTAGTGTGTATCATAATGGAGAAATTTAGTGGTTACTGGAGTAAATGTTTACATTAATGTTCACAATTTCACACATCTCCCAGTACAAATGATGGTGTGCGACCTGCAATTGCAGAAGCTATTCTTAAAAAAAAAATCTCTGCTTGCTCTGTTGTAACATACATCTGAGCAAGATTAGATGTGTAGTACCTTTGTTGTCTTTGGCTCTTTCTGTTTAAACTTCCAGGAAATCTGAAGACTCAAACCTTTGATAGGGGAATTCTCTGAAGTGAAGTCGCAGAAGTGTTGATTTGAGAGTCTCCTTTCTTCTTCCTGTCTACCAGAAAAAACTTCTAAGAAGAATTCCAATTTTCAAGATTTTCAATGCCTTCCTAATGGGCAACAACATCTCTGTCAGCTGTTACCATGTTTGTAATTTTGTTAATCATAAAAATATTGTATTGTGTACTGCTGCTACAAGCACCCGATGTAAGTGAACGGTCATTGGAAGGAGGATGTTTTTCTCTTCTGTTTTCCCCACTGAACAAAGAAGTAGCAATGCTAACCCTTTTGTTTTGTTTTGGGAGGGGAGCTCATTTCTGGTTTTCACAGGCCTGTGTATTTAGTTTCAGCTTTGCTGCGGCTTTTAGGAGAGTTGTGCCTCTCCTAGCTCAGTGCTTAGAGATGTGAAAGAAACTCATTGATGTACTCTGGATCTGCATATACCCATGCTGAAAAACATGCCAGGTAAACCTATGTTTTCCTTTAACTACTTTTGAATTTTTTACTGGTTTAGTTAGAGATGATAAGTATAAATGGGATTTTTAAATGGATGGTGTTAATTTCTATCTCTCTGAAAAAACAAGAGTTGTATTGATGGTGTACTCTCTGATAGGTTCTTCTCAAGGGCCTTTTAAATCCACCTACTAGTTTGAATGTCTCATTTTAGAATGGCTTGAAGTGGATTTTCACACTTAAATCACCATAAAAGTCCATAGCCTTTAACAT
This sequence comes from Cisticola juncidis, assembly GCA_013400215.1. Lineage (NCBI taxonomy): Eukaryota > Metazoa > Chordata > Aves > Passeriformes > Cisticolidae > Cisticola > Cisticola juncidis. Next base: position 1,252,752 of record VXBR01006874.1, read on the forward strand.
TGCTCTTTCATGAGAAACATGCAGGGAGTTTTTGTATTGTTAGTGGCTTCTTGGGCAAAGGTGCCAGGAGAGCACTGTGTAGTCTGGATGTTTCTTTAACCTACTTTTTCCTTCCAGCATGTCTGTGTTGCAGAAGTACAGCAGTCCACAAATCTGTATAAAGGGATCTACTGGACACTTCTTTTCTAGGAATTGCCTGAAATCAAACCCTCTGCCAGTGAGGAGCATTCAGGAATCTCATCTCACCTCTTAATCCCCCTTTCCTTGACAGTTTTTTCCTGGAAGCTGAAGAGAAAAGTAAAATGAAGATCTCAGACAGTGCTGTAATACCCATAGGCTGACAGTTTCAGATTCATTAACTGGCAAGGAGCATGTGACAATGCAATGTAAATAATACTTACAATCCAGCCTGATGTCAATGAAGAGAGGAGGCAGTGGGCAAGTGCAGCATCTGTGAAGAAAGAGAGATGTAGCATTAAATGGAAAAATAAATAAAAATCTATACTGATGTCCACACAATTATCACCGATATACTGCATAAACTAGCAGGCATTCCACACCAAGTATGTCACTCAGCCAGCTTACACAAGTTTGGTTTTTCTGAGGGAAAGACGTCTGGACTTGTTTTCCTATTCTGGTTTCTCTTAAACAGCCTGTTCACTCAAATCAAGTTGCTGCAATGGCTTATGCTGGTTTAGGGGCAGCAGAGGAGTTGCATGCAAGCAACACAACATTGTCCAAGGTTGTTTTGCTTGTGGCTGAAATACAAGATTTGAATCCAGGGGTTTGGAGTAGAAAAGCTGCAATGCCAAACTCATCAGACCAGATGATTGTATTGCTGACTGCTGCCAACAAACGTCATTGCTTCAATCCACTCATCTGTGTCAGCTCTGGGGAGAGTGGTTCAGCTGGAAACCTATAAACAGCAGAACCCTCTTCTCCCAAAAGGGAAAAAACATAGGAATCAAGTCACTTGAAGTCAAATACTTGACTATACATAAATCTTGTCTTATACAGTCTGTCTTCAAGACTTGATAAAAGTTTTTGTCCAACTATTGCTTGACCACTGAATGAATTCCACAGTATTACTAAAAGCAGTTCAATTGAGGTTGTCATGTTTTTTGGATGGTTTGTTTTGTATTACGTTGAGGGCAAATTAAATATAACCAACTTGCAAGAGAGGTCTTCTTGGGACAGTTTTAACAGACTAACAGGGAAAGCCAAGTTTTAAGTAACTTTAAATCAGTCTCTTCACTTATAAATGTTTTTATCAGGCTGTGAGCTCTTTGCTCTTGTAAGTGAAATTTCAAGACTGGAAGCAGAGCCAGAGTTGTGTAGACTTGGTGACTGAAAGATGTGATGGCTAGAAGTATGGAAAATGGGAGGAAAAGTGCACCCTGGTAGCCTAGTACCTAACATAGCAACAATACTGTCACCTTTGTCCTTGGGTAATGCAAGGTCACTTCTGAGATTTCTTAATTGGATGTACTCTTACTTTCTGTAACACATTCTGCAGCTAACATCCTTGTGTTCTAGTTAGCAAGTAAAAAACCAAACTTTTCCATTTGAAGAGAGTTTCAAAAATGCAGTTTGCTGGCATTTGTCTTATTATGAGCCTTGTACCTTTTCCTTTTTCTGCCATCAATCTGCCTTAAAAGCTTTAAAAGGCGATGTCTCTTTCCCTCTTAGACTCTGAGTTCATGTTTGAAAAGTCCATTTGAAGAAGTAATGAACCTTTTCAGTAATGTAATTGTGGTGCATGTCACTTGTCCAAGCCATTTTGTGGTCTAAAATGAAATTCTTTCTTTTATTCATTCTCCCCAGCTGGCTGTGAGCCTTTTTGTCATTTTCATTGGTCATACTTGCATACTTCCCCAGGTGGGGAAGGTCTCTGAAGGCAGCCTTGCAGAAAATCTTACCCTTTCTCTATCAGGAGTTATGCTCCTTGAGTCAAAAGGCATGAAATTGTGTATTGACTGGGGGAGAGGGAGGGCTATTAAAATAATAATAATAATAGTAATAGTAATTAAAAAATTGGGACTGCCTGCAGTATTCAAGTGCAATTCTGGGAGGAGCTGGTGTATAAACTGAACTGGTAAGAATATAATTGCAAGGTTAGGAGCTTAAGTGTGTTACGTGATGCTCCTTATTCTGAGAGGTTTTTTTAGCAAAGTAATTCATTGAACAGCCTGTCAGAGAAAGCTCTCAGTACATCACTCAGCTTTCTCCATACTGTCTTTTGCTGCTTTTTTAAGTGGTTAAAAAGCATAACAGATGGTGGAAGAGTTATATAAATGCATGTATGAAGCCATAAGAGGTTTCAGATGTTTATTAATAAAGTTGCTACAGATGTACAGCTGGGGATGTAATGCTAGATAAGGAGGTAAGTGGAAATGCAAGAGTTCAACAGGTCATTGTACTGACTGTGCAGTGTGAGAGTCAGTCACCCTGCCACATCAGGACTGTTAATCTCTTCCAAGATATTTCTTCATTTCAGTTCACACAGAGACCACCAATTGTGATCATTACTGTAATCACTCTTCTGAAATCCATTTTTAGCCCATCTTACCAATTGGTCAATCCAGACAAGTCACAGCTGAGTTACTGGAGAGAGTTGGCATGTTCTCATGTGGTCTGAACTTTGTCTTTTTTTGTCACTCTTAACCAGTATAGCCTGACTTTTTTTTTTCCCCCTTTCCTTATGCAGATGCCTTTTTGGACACTAATCTACACTTGTGCAACTGGACTGTCATCTCTGGAAGCCTTGGAACATGTTAGATGTAGGAGTCAGGGGCTTGAAAGGATTAGGCACTGGCAAATTTTGGCAGTGCATTGGACTAGGACATGCTGATCTGTATGATGCATGCAGATAGAATAAACATGGGAGAGAAGCCTTAAAAAGTGGAAGTCATTTCCATACAAAGGTATGTTTGTCCTTGGGTTGGAATCCTTTAAACAATGTGGTGCAGGGAGAGAGAAGCTCTGGCTTGACGTGCTGCCAGTTCCCTTTTCTTATACTAGCAATAACTGAGAATGACATGGTCTGATGATGTGGGTGAAGCATCTACTAAAACCAGTTGGAACCCAAATACAGATGCAGATTAGTCTCCAGGGTGACTGGCTGACTTTATTTATTGCAGTTTCTTAAAAAAAAAAATAAACCCAGCACCTCACATGTATTTAGTTAGGGAGATGATCATCTCCCTATGATGACCAATACTTAGGATTTGGTTTTGGTGTCAATTGACACTCCATAATGTTTGGCTGTTGGTGACTTAAGCAATCTTGAATGTTGCTGTAATAGAGAGTCACCCAATAAGGAAACTGCAGCTGGTTGAGAAATTGTGGAAGTGATAGTGTTTTGAAATGACTGTGAGGGAAAAAAAAAACCACACCACCACAAAACCTAATTCTTTTGGGGCATAGCCTGGAATGCATTCTATGTGTTAGATTGCAGGAGATAATGCAGCATAAATACGAAAAACAAGCATGTTAATTCAGTTACATGTGTAAATTATGATGCCTTGTTTTAATGTAGTGATCTAAAATAGTTTTTGTCTTAAAGGTACCATTGTTTTAACTGTGTAAGGCGTAAACATTGCATAGAGATGACCTACTTCCTCTTTCATATTTTTTTTCTGTTATGGTAGTGTTTCATAGGCCTAAATTTCATAAGATGTGCCATTTCATGGCTGTTCTGAGCAAGTGGTGTGCTCTGCACAACTTCAGATGCTGTATCTTGTACAATAACTGAAATTAGGTAGCTGGGAGTAAATGAAGAAGGAAAAAAATGCTATTTTGAAGAAGCTTTAAAAATATTTTTTGATTTCTTCACTATAAGGTTTTTAACAATTCCTTTTAGCATTTTAACTTGATTTATAAAGCATGTAGAAAAGATTGTGGTAAATTTTTGTTCAAGGTTTGGTGTCTTTGACTCTTTGGAAATGTGTTAATTACTTTTGGTGATTTTTACTTAAGATTACTTAAGAAAGTAATAACTTTCTTAAATGATTTTTGCCCTAACCAGCTGATAGTATTTCTGGTTTATTGTGGTCCGTGCAATCCAGACTTCCTATCACTGCACTGAGAATTGGTCTTTCCTAGGAGGATTATTGTTGAGGATCTGAACTGTGATAAAAATGTCTCCAGGCTGACACTGGTGTCCTACATTGATGTACAACTGGAACAGGTGAGACAGGTAAGAAATGCAACTATAGCTTGACTCCATTTGAAGAAGAAGCATCAGCACAGAGACTAAACAGCTTTGCCTCAGAGCTGCTTCAGCTCAGTGCACCTCTGAAGGGGGTTGGAAACTGAACACTGACATTCAGAGACCTAAGTCTATGGCTGAATTACAAGCCTGTTTTATGTCATGAGGATTTAGACAAGAACTGTCACTAGACAAAAGAGAGGAGAAGCACTGTGGAACATGGTACTCTTGCTTTGTTCTCATCTGTGTATTCCTACCACCTCCCAAATCACCACATGGATCCTTCTCCTACAGACCTTGTGGCTGAGGGTCCCTGGAATCATCTGAAGAGTGATTGGGTTGTGTAAGCAGTAATGTTCTCCTCAGGCTTTTTGACAGCAGAACTTCAGAGTTAATCCAATGGGGCTTAATTTGTTGAGTTAAAATGTTATTTCATGCATGCTTCTAGTGCCAGCATCGTGCTCTAGGGTTTCTTCCCATGTGTGAGCAGTGAGATCACTGAAAAGCAATGGAGTGCCCTGTGCCATAGTCAGTCTGTGTTGTCAGTAACCTCAGTTCAGTGGGGTGAGAACAAGGTAAAACTCTTCACTGTTCTCTAAACAGCATTTGGTGAAAGAGGAGGGGTCTGGTGTTTCTCTCTTACCTCATTCATTCCTGCCACAATAACAGTATGTCCTCTTCTGGAGGAGGCAGTCTGGGATGGATAAGAGCTGTGGATTTCCTGGTCTGTACTAATCTTTTGGTAAATTCTCATAAATCAAGAAGCAGGTATCTCACAGCTGCAGCCAAATTGCAATCCAAACCCTTAGTGCTCAGTTTTCTATGGATTGTTCTCACCTCTTGCTCCTGGCTTAAGTAAATCAATCTTTTGTTTTACCATGTCAGGGTGTCGGGTTAGTCTGGTTGCTGTTTTCCATCATATGCGATCACATTTCCTGCTGGGAACAGGAACTGTAAAGTGACCCTAAAACTGAGTCTCACTTTAGTACTTCTAAAATAATGACAGTTGTTATTAAATACTTTTGTACCCCCAAAAGGTGTTTGGTCTTTAGATCATGGAACAGGCAAATGGGGGGAATTCTTGTCTGAAAGGTGTCATGTAGAAGTTTAGCAGAAACATTTCATAAGTGAAGTGATGGGATCATTAAATGCTAATTAATGGTGTAGTTTGCATTTTGAGATGACTATTGCATGGACTGGCTACCTGGTGCAGTGTCACCATCTGATGCATGAGGAAGTGAATCATCTGGCTTATACGTTTTATGCCTAAAAAACTCGAAATGAGAAAGACCTCAGGTAGTTCAGCTATGGTATAAATGATCTGCAGCAGTGACTGAGGACTGTGTAGAATTGCAATGGTTTCTACCTGCTACAAATGAATTTCCAGGAAAGCACATGACTTACTTGGTTTACTTTTGCTAATAGAAAGAAACTGAGAGCTTTCATCAGCAACAGCAAGTTTTGCATTGAATGAGGATCTTTGTCTCACAGCAGATGTACTTATTTGCATGAGAGTGAGCTAGTTTCCAGTGATCAGCTCAGAATGGGTTCAGCTAATTCAGCTAGTACATGTCATTTCCTGCTGAGAAGTGTAGAGGGAGATGAAATAATCCATGCAAACACAGAGAAAGGGTAACCGGTGTATGTGAAGAGCTTGACCAAGGATGTTTAAGCATCTTGGTCTAGTGGAATAACTTCTGATAGAATGAAAAGTTGCCTCTTAAAGCTGTTCAATGAGAATTCACTATGCAATCTGACACTCTGGAAAAAAAGAATTACCACTTTTCTCATGTCTTGGTCTTCAGGTGAGAAAATAATCCTCCTTAGAACCAACAAGAAAGGATACTGGATGCTAGATTTTTGTAAGGAGTGTGTGGTACTTTTGGATCACTGGAGAGTTGCCATTATCTATGCAGAAGATTATCAGTCACATCACTTGCTGTGTTTCAGCTAAAAGTGGACTTTCCCAGGATTGTAAAAGGTGTAACTATTTTTAGTGGTGATGAGACCCAAAATTTAACTTGAAAGGTTAAATTGCCTTTTCAGGGTAATGTTCACCCAGGTGCAATTTGGTTTGCCTTTTTCTGTGTAACCAAGGCAGAAGCTTGATTACATTGGATACCAAGCATTCAGAACATACTACATCTGAATTTCACTGCTCAGAAACAAAAATAATTTGTGTGGTTCTTGTTCTTTTGGAGTGTGGAAGTTATGGCCTGCTTTTCCTCTAGCATGAGTCACTGAAACACCCCTTTTATGGTGGCATTCTGGCAGACCTTTGTTGGAAAAGCCACCCAGGAAAGGAAATGCTCTGCCTATAAGTGAGAGTGGTGTGGCCAGTACAGAAGTTTGTTCTTTGTGGCCAAGTGGACTTCCTATTTTATGTTCACTGTAGTCTTCCATTGCTGTTTTCCATTGCCAACGCTAGATGTTTAGGGGTCAGCATCAGGAATATCTTAAATATTGTCCAAATTTTAAATAATTTCCAGTTCTTTGTCCCTGGCATTTCATGAGTGGTGTTTCAGTGGACATAGATCAAAGGACAGATGAGGTTTTTGAGCAGAACTTAGCTGTACTCTCCAAGGAGAAAAAAAAAAGGTGGTGAATTTTCATGTACCAACAAAAATGTAAATGTATTTTGATACTATTCGTGTCAAAATATATGTGACAACAATGGATCCTCAAAGACACTTCTGACTCATTAAGGCAATTAGCCTGGGGTGCTGCTAGCCAGGAACTGATTAATAAAAACAGATGACAAGAGATTCGTGTTATACATCTGGCTCAGATTTTAATTGCATTGCTCCGTGTTTTGGTTAAGAAAATGAATGTTTAGCAGAGTAAAGATCGATAGCTCTAGAGAAAAGTCCTGGTGCAGCATCCTGCTCCTGCTGGCAGTGCTTTCAGAAGACACAAGGTGGCAGTCGGGGAAGGTCTGCACCCAGCCGAGGGCTGGCCACCAATAATCAGGAAACAGGCATTTTGAAGAGATTTTTGCCTTCCCTTTCAAAATTTCATTCTGTATGACTCAGTCCAGTTTGACACTTCCAGGAGACAGACTGAGGCCACACCAGTTGCAAGAAGCCACCCGCTGCCACCCTGCCTGCTGTGCTGATACATCAGCCCGACAGACGTGAAGTCTGGGCTGCAAACTTCATGGGCATTGTGGTTCCTAGTGAGCCCTGAAATCTGGCAGGGTAGTCAAGCCTAACACGTGGCCACAACCTGGCCATCCTTCTAGATACTCTCTAGCACCTTTGCAATGCTGTTCCAAAGGCCCAGCTTGCTGGTGCACTCTCAAAGCTGCTGCACCATCTGGCAGTAGATGATCATGGAGTTGATGGTTCAGTTTTACTGGTCTGGAGGGTTAATTACTTTCTCACTTGAATACTCAGAGGCTGGAGAGCCTGCAAGTCTTGGTTCTGAAGATTTGAATGTGAGCATGTCTGTGTTGCCAGACTTGAAGAGATTCAGTCTTTTTAGTCAGAAGCTGAATCCAGGAAAGCTCTGTAGCAGAAATACAAAACAATAATTCAGGGCAAAATGTGCTTGGGAAATTCACCAGTCCAGCCTCCTGCTCTAAGCAGGATCAGCTTTGAGATGGGATCAGGTTACTCTGGTCTTTGTCTGATTTGACCTTGAAAGCCTTTTGGAGCAGAGAGTGAAACATCTCTGGGCAATCTGTTCATTGATTCATTGTTTTTTAATAAATTGGAATTCTATTTGTTATTATTGTTCATTTATTTTCTAGCCTTTAGACTAATCTTTCATGTCTCTGTTTTTACCAATGGAGACAGAAAGCTTATTTCTAGCTTCTAAGCAAGTTCTGGGGAGGGAGAGGGGATTAACCCATGCATTTCAATTGTTTCAAAGTGAAACAAAACAACACTGCCATTGTGAAGCACCTGGTTTACATCAGCCTAGAGATCATGTTCCTATGGCAGATTTTTCCACTATCTGACAGTAATGGTGTAGGCATTGCAACTGTAGTGTCTGTCTGTGGTGGAATATTGTGTTTCCCTGGCATGTGATGTGATATGTTTATTAATACTGTCTCAGGCTGGTTTGTTGATAGGAAGCCTTGTTTCATTTTGGCTGCATCATAGTTGTGTCAGGTCTTTCCTTTATAACCTACTCACTCTGTGTAAGTTACATTAAGGAAATAATAAATGAATGGCAATGGGCTTTCCTTGGCTGAAATTAGCTGTTGACCTTAGAGTACCATAAACTACATCTGCAAAAAGCCCCTGCTGGTTTTCCAGGTGGGCTTGAGGAAGCCTCTGAGTGGCTTTTTGTGAGTTCATGGCTGGAGGAGGAGTGGTAGAGATGGTGTGAATGTTACACGTTTTGCTACAGGAGCTGGTGATTGCTTGAATGAGTGGACTTCCTGATTCAAAGGTAAAGAATGAATGGTCTCTTTTCACAGTTTCAAATTTATTATAAAAGGTGCTTTAGCAGCTTGGTGGTGCCTGCAGCCCCACGCAAGAGCTGCCTAGACAATTGTTTCCACTGCTTGAGAAAAAGTCCATCTGATGCACCAATGGGAAGTTGACACTTTCAGTTCAATAGAGTGAACATCTCTGAGTGCGTGCACTCAGCTGAGAATGTTTCAGCTTCTAAGGAGGGTGTGAAAAAGGCTTAGACTTCAAAAGCTTTATTGTCCAAAGGCACAGACTCTTATTGCTCAGCTGCCTCCTGCTGTAGCCCTGGTACTAATTGTGTAGTTGGTATTTGATTGTTGCAGCAGGCTTGCCTTAGTGCTTGACTTTGCTTTATTTAAAAATCATAATTAAAATGGTGGCTTTTTGTGTTTTCAATGTAACAATGAATTTGGAACATGTAAAAAAACTTGCCTGGCTGATAGTTCAGTGAAGGGACCTTTACAGAGACATGACAATATACTGATGTTTTACTTAAATTCATAATATTTTTCTGGTTTGTTCTCTTCACAGAGTTAATATACCAATCTGTATTTTTTCCTTCAAATTGGCTATTACTGTGCTCCAGTGGAAGGTACCCCTGTAGGGGCCTCTCCCCCTCTGTTTTGTTCTAATGGTTGCCCTGACGTACTCTAAGCACTTGGGGACCTTTTAATATTAGAGTATAATAGGATTAAATTTTGGCCACCAAATCTCTGATGTCAACCCCCCAGTAATGGGGGAAACAATTATGTTATCAGCTTTTCTGGTATGGTTTAGAGGGCAGCAGTATGTTTGGCCACATCTTGTCACCCAAGATATATTGCTGTCTAAAAACATAACTCTAGAGATGTCAGCATCTGACAGAGTAGTGAACATGGATAAGAACTGTTAATGAAATTAAAATCACCATTTGGAGTGTGCATTGTTGTGTCTTCTGTCTTGAACTACAGCAGCTTTTTAGCTTTGGCATAGTTGTAGTTAAGATGATAGATGGAGATGACACTTCTGCCTTGTTTCTTCTTTAAATAGCAAAAGAGTTAATGGTGGTCCCTGGGAATTTTAATCACAACTAATTCAGGTTAGAAGGGATGTCTGCATGTCATCTAGTCCAGCCTCCTGCCACCTTTTGTGATGCTTCATTTGCTGAAGTGGCCCCTAATTCACTTTTTCTCTATTTCTGGTCATGCTGCGCTTGCATAGACACTGCCCCAACCTTCAGGGAGATTTGAGAGCAGACTTTCCCAGCCAAGGAGATGTTTTATACCTTGGTGGGGTTTTTTGTGCTCTTTTCCCTTGGATCAGTGTTTTCCTTACTGCTGAAATACTTCTTATTGCATTCTGCACGCCTTCCATGTTTCAGCTCCAGATAAGCTTTTATTTTCCTGCCTTCCTATGTGCTCAGGCATTGTCTCAACACTCCAAGCAGCCTGTCCCTACTTCCACCTCCACTTCCTATTAGAGTTTGAGCTCAGTCAGGAATTCCCCCTAGGGCGGAGCTGGCTGCCTGCCACGTTTGCTTGACTTCCTGCACATTAGAACAGGCTGTTCTGTTCTAAGTGGTGGTTCTTGGAGATCAGCTGTCCTCCTAGGTCCCTTTGCCTTAGCTCAGTGGGATCCTGCCTGCCAGTTGCCTGCACAGGCAGAGATCTGCTGTTCTAAAGTGCAAGATCTCTGTTCTGCTACCCACCTACCTCACTTCTTTCAGGATCTTTAAATCACCCTCAGGACTGCTGCAGCCAAGGCTGTGTTATAAATGCTAATGGTTAATTCATGTTTCTATTATCTGTTATGTATGCTAAAGATTAATCCAAGTTTTATTTTAAATTACAAGCTGGAATTATACTGTTTGTATGTATGAGCAGTGCATAGGTGTTTCCCCGCGTGTATCCCTTGGCCTCACAATGGAACAAAAGCAGGTGAATCCCTGGATCACCGAGCCCCAAAAATAGGAAGGAAAATAACGGGAGCCGAGGCACGGACCGAAACCGAACATTCACACTTGGACCTCGGAAAAGAACTCTATTTCAACTTTACCAGAGACGCCTGTACCTTTGAAAAGCTGGCCTGGGATGAATAGAAGTTATGGGGAAATATTGCCAGGGGAAATAAAGAGTATAAGAACTGAGCTTCGAAACGGCCGAATTCGTGAACCCAGGGAAGACAGCAGGCAGCAGGCACTGCGTGTCAGGTTCACCCTTGGCCTTTTTCTCAGGTAAAAACTGTCAAGCTGGTTACGCTGTTTGTGGGGGTTTTTACCTAAATTCTGAGATTTGGCTTCGCTACTTTTTGTCTTTAATTCTTGTAATTTGATTTTGCTGCCTAACTTCTTTGTTTTGTAATTCTGTGATTTGGTTGCATTACCTAAATTCATTAATCCAGTTTATTTTAATTCTAAATTTATGATTTGATTTGCATTAACAAACCAAATTATTAATTATAATTGGAAAACTGTCCTGGCATTTATAACAGCTGTAATCAAATTTCACAGCTTCAGCTAGTTTATCTACATTAATTGAGCAGGGGGTGCCTCTCCTAATTGACTTGTCTATAACTTCTATGAAGAAGGAGCCCTTCAGGATAGCTCTCTGGGATTTACTAGTTACACCCTTCCTTGTTGCCCTCCCAGACACATACTGGCATCATGAAACTCCCCAGAGAGAATCATAGAATCATTAAGGTCAGAAAAGACCTCCAAGATCCTGGAGTCCAAGCTCTGACTGAGCTTCACCATCAACTCAGCCACAGCACTAAGTGCCACATCCAGTCATTTCTTGAACATTTTCACAAATGATGACTCCACCACCTCAGGGCTCCCTGAGCAGCCTGTTCCAGTGCTTGAACACCCTTCCAGTGAAGAAATTCTTCCTGATGCCCCGCCTGAGCCTCCCTGGCACACCTTGAGGACCCTAAGGTCCACTTACCCTGTCTCTGAGAGAAACAGAGCCTACAGTCAAAAGGCTTTTCCTCCCAGCTGATGGCAGCTGATTTCATCAGCTTTCTCCTGGTTTTGTGGCCTGTAGCAGACTGGTTGTGCCATTATGCTGCTTGGTCTCCTCTCTCATCTTGACTCTTAAGCTTTTGATCAGACTGTCACCTATTTCTTTGCAGAGCACGTTAAGGTCACTTCATTGCACAGAACATGACCCCAGGGTCTCTCTTTTCTCTTTTACCTTCCTGGAGATCCATCCATCCATCCATCCATCCATGTTAATCTTTTTGTGAAGCAAAGAAGCTGCTCCACTTGTGTAGGAAATGTCAGGAATGTAATTCCTGGGTACCGTGAATCCTGAGAAAAAAACCTTTCATAACCTCTTCTGGGACAGGTGAGTGAGGTACAGAGTAGGAGATACAGGCATTTCTAATCCTGTTCTTTTGTACTCAACTTCTGTGACCTAGGTTTGTGTACCTGTAGAATGATGCTGGTCTACCTCTTAGAGATTGGTCACTCCTTATGATTGTTCTCAAATATTTTAAATTCCAGATGATTTACTTTAATATGTTCTTTCACCTACTTGATGCATTTGCATAAACACATGTTCTGTCTCTGCAATAACTGCTGTTGAGCCTTCTTCAAGCAGAGTTTGCTTTTCTTCAGTGTTTTTCCATACAGTGGACTATGAACGTCCCACAGTGGATTTGAGATATACTCCCCAATGAGGAAGAATGGAAGGAAGCTTGCTCTTCCTCTCTCCAATGTAAGGGACCAGAATCAGCAGGCATTGGCCCTGTACTTCCTCCTCGTCTTCTCAGAAGCTGGAAGATTGCAGTTCCCTCCTCCCACATCCTCATCTCTACTCAGACGTGTGCAGCTATTGATGATTAGAAATATTTTTTTTTCATGTCCAGGGTTCTTCAGGTGAATTCCACCCAGGCTGTAATAGCTCCAAAACTGACTATCTGAAGAGGAACTATCCTAGAGCAATTGCTGGGAGCTCAGTGTGCACTTCCCCTGAGCACTTCTCCATAGCTGTGGAAGCGATGATGTGCTCATTGGCTGAGGTGTCTTAGTAACTTCTCTTTGAGGGGATTTTACTGTACATAGTTTGAAAGACTCTTTCTTAGAGCTGTGCTGTGTCCCTGGGCTGTTTGGCTGCTGTGAGCAGATTGCTCAGCTTTATTCTCTCCTTTACTGTACCTGCTTATATCCAGCAGAGTGTATCTTGCAAGGCTTGATGGTGGTGAAAACATTGCAGTAAAATGGGTCAGAGTCTGGTGGCAGCTCTAAAAGCTTGGGGAGGAGTGCCTTGCTGTGTTGTGTTATTGCATGCAGCCTGTCACTAGGCACACATGAAGATGGGAACAGCCTGTTATTAGTGGAATTTCAACAAGGAGTAGAGCTTTGACAGGACAAGAATATCTCACTGTAATTTCCTCAGTTTGTCACTTATCTAAGGTCATGTACGCTTTGATGAAATCATAATTATATTTTTTTTTCTTGTTTCTGCTAAAGATTTCCCAAGTAGTGTTTTGAGGTCATTTTCTGATCTGTGGTATTCTTTAGAATGCAGTCCTTATCTGTTTGTCCCATGTCCTATACAGGCACTGAGGCTTTACATGCAAACCATTGTTTCCTTTCCTCTTCCTTCAGTACTGTTTTTCATCTGTTTTATTAAACTTCTGACTCCTTGAAACATGACCTGAGAAGTCACAGTGTACATTAATGGTGACAATATTGTGGTAACAAGGCATCCAGTGCAACTTATCTTTAAATACCCAGGTTATCAAAGCAAGCTTTGGCTCCATTCATTCTTGTGCACACTTACCCTTCCACACCCACTAGGTTAAGCTTTATTCCCTCCACTGCCAAGCCAGCTTCACCCTCTGAGCTGCACTGTTTTCTCTGGTCCCCTGGAGCATTAACTGTGTATCTCACAGCTTGTACCTCCTGCCTGGCACTCGGGGTGTGTTTGTTGTGTATTTCTGATCCCACCTGGCACGTCAGTCTCTGCAGAGGAGCACAGAGGTAAGAGCCTTGCTCCTCAGTGTGCTGCTGCTTTGTCCTGTCTCTTAGGACCCCTCCTCACGGGCCAAGGAAGCACAGCTGCCAGAGAACATACCAGTGCCATGGGAAGCAGACCTGAGCCACAGTGAGAGGCCAAAGGAGTAAAGAAGCAGCCCAAACCCAGATGGCTTCTCTGCTGCAGGCACAATCTATCTGTGCTTCAGCCTTGGTTCAGCTCATCCTCAGTTAAGGCAAATACAGAGCGCCTGTATTTCAGGAGATGAAAGATAGGATGTACCAGCAAAAAGGAAGGATTTTTCTTAGGATTTCTTATTTCTCTGCAGCATGCCTCCATGTGGAGATGTTTGTTTGGTGTACCAATGTCTCCTTCACTGCAGCAGTCTTGCCCCCAGCTAAGTCCACTTACACGTCCAGTGAAGCAAGCATCTCCTGGTTTAGATATGGTTATAAATCTGCAGCCATAACATGGGTGTGAAAGAGCTGAGCTTATGCTTTGCTGAAGAGTAATTTCTTAACTTGGAAAGTGTTTGTACTTGGAACCCTAATAACCTTTCAGTATAGTTCATGCTAGTAAACCAGGACCAAAAAAGAAGTGGTCCGATAAGATTGTTTTGTTCTTAGATTGCACTTTTCACATACACATTGATGCTGAGGGCATGTATGACATTTGTAAGGTCAACAGGAGAGTAAATAGAGTTAAATGACTAGCTAAAAGCAGTAGTTAGTGTCAGAGCATGGAGCATCCCTATCTTATCAATGGATTCCTCTTTGTGTTCAAACCAGAGACCCATTTGAACACAGACTAAATAATTTTGTAGCAATAGTGAAACACAGAGGTTGCTTGTGTATCAAGTTAGTGTCTATATTAATATGGGCTAATCATTATTCCTAAGGAGGGTTTTCCTGTTACAAGAAGAAAAGGTACTTTTCCTTCTCTCCCCCCTATAGCTGTATTGTTTCACTTGGAACAAAAGATTTTTAAAAAAGCTGAGGTTACCTTGCTGCCATTAATTTAGTTGTGAATGGACATTTGAAACAAAAGTTCAAGTGTGATTCAAATGCAAAACTTGATCTATTTGGAACCACAGTCACTTAACTGAAAGACTCTAATGTTCAAAATAGATGTTCAAGAAAGTGTTAGTCATGCTGAAAAATGCTCCCTGCTTCATTTTTTACAGAATAGATCTATCATCTGCTACAGAGCTACATCTGCTACGTCTGCTACTTGCTGACTTAATATTTTGACTTCATTATTTAGGTGAGCTTTTCTTGTTTACTATTTTGAAAATTAGGGGGGAAAGCTTTCTCATTTCCAGCACGACACTGTTTTGGTCAGATGGTCTTTAAACCAATCTCTCTCAAATTTTAAGGCTGGATTCTGCTCCAATGCTTAGTAGAACAAACATAATTTAAAGATTGTTGGGTGCCTGTGGTTTCTGGAAGCACAGGTATCATTTCAAGCTGGAGTTCAGCCTAATGAATGCAATATCCTGTGTTTTTTTCACTGCTAGAAAATGAATTTGAACTATGAGGCACGGTAGAGGCAAAGGTCAGGTCATTGTTATTTAAAAGCCATTAGTCTCACATAAATACTTTCCCTCTTCTAGCTGATTTTCTTTTGAAATGTTGCCCAGTTTAAGTGTTGAAACCAAATGAAGCAAATGAGCCATACTCCCATGTTACATTTTCAAGGTATGTGTCTCTCAGTGGCAGCTTTTGAGCTGGAGCAGATACAGAACATCTCTGCTACAGTCAGGGTTGAGGCCAATCTCTGCTCTTGACCAATTGGTTTCCAAGCCTTTGTGGTGATGGCTTGTATAGCTACAGCACAAATGATATCCCTCCAAAAATTTCCACACCTCATTTGTCTGCTGTACAGAAGACGTGCTTAAAATAACAGCATCCTCCAGGCACGGTCTGGTTGTGGTGCCTTAACCCTGCAGCCACTCAAACCACCTTGGTAATTCCACCACTCTGTTCATGCATTGCTTGCTCATCTCAACAGGGGCATTCCCATGCATGGCTCTGCTGCTGACAGTCAGTGTCTGTCTTTGTTCCTGTCTAGGAGGATTTTCATCCTTGTATGTGGCCCCAGCTCCATGAAGCTGCTGCTGAAATTCCCTTTGGCTTCAGTAGGGTTTGGCATTCCCTGGCCGTTCTTTCCTTTGTGCCTATGTTCACTCAGCATGTGTTCAGCTCTGGTTTCGTGCTCAGCTCTCCTCTTTAGCTGTTCCTCCTCCGTTCTTGTCTCCTTAAAAGATGATAAAGGCACAGAAATAGCACTTCATGCAGTCTTCAGAGGGGTTATTTTGTGGTTTCCTGGAGAGTCCAAGCTTGCGTCTTGCTTGCTCGTCAGTTTTTTGGGTTTTTTTGGCTTTCTTTTTCTTCTCCTCTCTTTTAAAACTTGTATGCTGAAGGCTCAGCCTCACAGGAAACCATCTTTAACCAAACCACAGCAGCAGAATTATCACACAACCCCCTCCCCAAAACCATCTCGAAGATCACATAGGTGGCACAGTTTCACAGCCCTAAGAATTTCAGTGCTTTTCAGTGGGAATGCACATGCTGGGTAGGAAATCCCAAGATGTTCCACTGTCTCTGCCTCAAAAAGAGCCAGTGCTCTTTAGGCTCATATCAATTCCTCTTAGAGTGTTGAAGTGGGTGTTTTTTTCTGGGGTGAGAAGAGGTATTGCTTCTACCTTCCTCAGAGTGAACTCCAAAGGGCAGGAGTTCTTGTTCAGGATGTGTGTGTGCTGAATAGGTCACAAGCTGATCCTGCTGGGATTTGATTAGAGTAGACAAAAAATCAGCTGCCATCTGGAACCTTTTTGAAGTTGCCATTTATTGTCTACTGTCATCATCTTTTTCTTTCCCATGCCTGGTGGCTTTTTATTTTTATTAGGATGTCAGCTCATCTAACATCAGTGCAGAACTGGGGATTCCTTCCACTTCCACTAGAGGTGCCCTGCTTTGGGTGTGTGCCAGTGTCCATAGTTATGTTCTCTATTCACCTTTGTCCTTCACAAACCTTTATGGTTGGATGAGGGTTTTTTTTTTTCTACTGAGAGGTAATGCTACCTGTCAGGCATCCTTTAAACACACATCTTCTGATTTTAGGTAATGCTGCTTTAGTGGCTAGTAACGTACTGAGCACAAACAAAAGATCACTGAAAATATCCTTCTCAGTAATGGTGAGTTTCATATTTGATCAAACTATTTCCATTTCAATACTATTTTTTAACAAAAAGACATGCATCATTGCTGTTAATGGTAACTCCCCATGGGACCAGGAGTAACAAAATTTTTCCCCCTGTCCCATAGAAAACCAAAGTTGTGTTGTTTCCACTCTTTAGGCTACTGAAGGATGATAACCACTCCCTTAGCTCCCTTTCATAGTATAAGGAACCATTTGAACAAAACCCAAAAGGGATACCATAATAAGTTAGCACCAAGTCAGAACTGGAACTAGGAGTTATGTAAAACATGTCTACCCTGACTTGTCCAGAAGTTAATGAGCATCTTTTTTTCCCCCTCCCTCTCTTCCATTCAGGAATATTTGCACAGAAATTACAACATTCTCATGGAACAGTAAGATAACTTTTTCTGATAAAACAATGAGGTTGTAAGAAACTGGCTTTGCGTGACACTCCAGCTTATCCATTGAAATTGTCTCTTCCTGTGCTGTCACATTTGATTAATTTGATTTTCTCAGAATTTTCAACTTTATCTGAATTTCCCAACTTTCCTCTGATTTATCCAACATTCACAGCTCATTTTCTGAACTGATGACACTCTCTCCTTCATTCTCAGTATCTGTGGAGAGATAGTGGAAGGCCAAATTCTGCTTCTTGTGTTGACCACATAACTTTTTCTACCCTTTTTAAATTAGTATTTATTTCCTATAATAAGTACTACATTTTCTGTAATCTCTTAAGGCCTGATCATTATGATGCTGCATTTTTTTCCTGTAAGCTGAATGAATTACATTTCTGTGAAAGAGTTTATTTCCTCTCCTCTAGTGTCTATTGTGTTGTTTTTCTCTGCCTTCTTGGAAGCATAACTTTTCTCCTCTCATTCCAGGAGATGGGAAAGAAGCTGTGTGGGTGTTGCAGGGCTCCCTTTCCTGCTGCTGCTTGTCACAGGCAGAATCTCAGCTGGAGAGATGGTTTGGTTTGCCTTTCCAGGGCAGTAATGAGCAGTGATGAGCTGTGAGCCCATGGACAAACATTTCTGACCTGAGGACACCTTTCAGCCCTCACTGCCTCAGGGCTGCAGCACATTTGGGGATTGATGTTCTCTACACACAGGGACTGCAGCCTCCCCTCTCTCTTGCTGTCACCATGGCAGCGTGGAGCTCACGTCTGTGTCATGTTTGCTCTGTCTCCACCAGAGTTATCGGTGTCTCCCACAAGCTCCAAAGTCTCATTCTCTCGTCTGCTGGTAAGGAAAAGGACCAAAAATACTGGATTTAACACTCATAGAGCAAAGAAGCTTAAGAGCTATGATGCATGTAAGGAGAGAAAACACATCCTTTTCTATTTTTTTCTCTCTAATTCTTCCCCTTGACTTTTTGCAGAGTTAAAGGTTGTTACCATGTACATTTCTGGACTACTGGCTCATGCCAGAGTGAAAAAGGAAACCGTGTGAAAGTATGAGAATCCCAAGGCAGGAGGAAGAAGAGATCTGTGTGGGAGAAGGTTGATTTGTTGTAGTGAATGTAGCAGCTGTGGTCTGCCACTGGTTCATGCTTCAGCACTGCCCTACATCCCTAAAGCCTTCACACCTCTGTCTCTGGGGCTCAGAAGGATGGTCTGAATATGATCTCAGAGAGATGATCTGAAGCCCCTTCATGGTTTGTGTTTCTGCTGTCTGTGGTCCTGCCTTTTTCAACAAGCAGTCCCTGGTCACAGAGAGTGGACAAGCAGCACCAGAAATGTGTTCAGGAGAGGTGACACAATCCACATGGCTGTGTGATGGGGCACACTGGCCACATGACTGCAAGACAATGTCTGGCACATGGCAGCTCTGACCGCAGGTACATAATTCAGTTTCTGGATGGGGAGACTGGGGGGAAAACCCAGAAGAATTTAAAAATCTGCTTAAAAGGAAAAAGAAATACCTCTCTGTCCTCTGGCTGCACACCGATCCAGAAAAAAAACTGTACATGTAAGAGTTTGAGTAACAAGCCATAAAAGAGGCCACTCTGAGATGAAAGACTTTTCTCTTTTGCTGGCATGAGGTACCAGTGATGAAAACTGCCAGAAGATGTCGCAGTCAATGACTTAAGGATGGAATTTCCACATTGCTTGTGAGTGCCCTTGGTTACACAGAGTGACGCCAGCCCTTTGGGGTTACACGGATGTTGATGGCTCTATAACCGCCTTTAACAGGCAGGGATTTTATTTTGGACACCAGTACTGCTACCTTGGGAACAGATTTGAGTGAGCTTCCACAGTCCTTTGCAGGAAATGTGGGAAATCCTCTGCTGTTCCTGTGTAATCAGAGGAGGCTGGTGGGAAGAGGAGGCTTGGTTAGCTCTCTGGATGAATCAAACTGCCCTTGCAATGTTATATTGCCTTGGTGTGTTTAGAGAAACATTTTATCTTCCAGGAGTGAAGAGCTGTGTATGGCCCTCTGTAATGGGGGCCAGTTCCTCTGGCCTTGTTCCCAGTAATTCTGCTGAGATGTTGTTCCTGGTTTCTCTGAGCAGACATGACAGACCTGCTCAGCAGAGATAGCAGGGTAACAACACAAGCAGATGGTGTTTCTGCATGAGGTTCCTGTGGCTGGTAGTTTGCTTTTCAAGGTGAACACCTCAAGATTCCCCCCTGCTCTTCTGACTCTCTGTGCAGATGTGTTTAAAGTTGTTTAAATGGAGACCCCCCCTAACACAACAAAATAACAAAAAAAAAAACACCCCAGCCCTTAGGTTTCCTCAGCCCCAGTTTCAGTATTTCAGTTCCTGATGTTATTGGTGGTGTCTCCAGGTCAGTACTGAAATACATCATTTGAGGCAATTCTTCTAAACTCTAGAAGGACTTTTTAACCTATTTATTATGGATATAATATATGACAATATAAGTAACACTGAGGCATTATGGTATTGAGGTGACCAATAGGATTCTAGTGCTGCACTTTCATTCCTGGGATGCTTTGAAA
Organism: Cisticola juncidis; assembly: GCA_013400215.1. Classification (NCBI taxonomy): domain Eukaryota; kingdom Metazoa; phylum Chordata; class Aves; order Passeriformes; family Cisticolidae; genus Cisticola; species Cisticola juncidis. Next base: position 1,272,505 of record VXBR01006874.1, read on the forward strand.
ACCCATGGTCACATAAAAGTGAAGCTGGATGGGGTGAAAGCTCCCTATTTCAGCAAGTTTTTGTGACATGGAAAGTTTAAAAACACAGTGTTCTAGGAAAAATATGTGGCTGTGGCAGTAAACAATTCTCATATCTGTTCCCCCAGGTTTTGTGATAAATGTGTGTGTTCTATGCACACGCACGTGCGTGGCTGCTCGCAGATCTTGTTTGACTGAATTGCAGTGTTTGTTGTGATTTCCCAGGCAGCTGGCTGTCCTCAGGCTGTCGTTAGCCAGGAGCTCCTTGGCTTCCTGTGCGGTGCTGTGGCTGTCAGAGCGGGCTGAGCGTGATGAAATCAGGGAATTTCAGCCAGCGGAGAAGGAAGTGAGTGCTCCGTGCGCCTGCGCGTCACCGCCAGCGGTACCCGGGTACGGCTGCAGGGGCAAAGAGAGGGCATGCTTAGAGAACTGCAGGGAAGCAGCTCCTTTTCTCAAGCAAATAGATGCCAAATCCCTGGATTTTCAACAGTGAAAATCTCCAGTGGTGGAGTTCTGTGAGCCCAACAGCTGTGGTGTCTGTGTGCCTTTTGGTTAAGGTTCAGTGTGAAGCAAATGCCATGTTATACAGCTAACAGGTGGTTAACCAAAGGGAATTTCACTTTGCTGCAGAGATGGGAAACCACAATACATGTGTCTTCCTCCAGGTTATTCAGTGGGCATTCACAGAAAAAATCCTGGGGGTGGAGGATGTGAGGAACATACTAAAAATTCAGGTTTAGGTTCCTCTAGTCCATTCAGAGACTCTGTACAGCTTGGTTAAATGGATGGAGAGGGATGTGTTGTGCCACAGGTATCTTTGAATTCTTATGTCTTTTTTTAGAGATATCAAGGTACATAATTGGCCAGAGAAGTGATGAGTGCCCCTCCCTGAGAGTGTTCAAGGCTGGATGGGGCTTTTAGCACCCTGATCTAGTGGAGGTGTCCCTTCCTACAGCAGGGCATTGGAACTGTGTGATCTTTAAGATCCCTTGCAACCCAAACCACTCCATGATAATCAGACTGCAGCCAAAGCATCCTTGTTGTAAAGGGCACTGCTTCAAGCACCTTCACCAAAGGATGTGTTTATAGTAAAGCTATTACAATTAATTCCTCAAAAAAAATCCCTTTTAAAAGCAGTGGTACAAAACTGGACGTTTTTGGTCTCCTTGCTTTGTGCTGATAGTGCCAGGAACCACTCTACTGAATGGTGAACACTAACCAAAATATTTCTTCTGCTGGACAAACTTTCTGAACTTGGCTTGCAATAAAGAAAATCTCACTGGTCATTTTTCAGGTCTTGGCTTGTTTCTAATAAATATTAGTATTCTTTGAGGGATTTTAAAGGAAGGAGGAAAAGTAGATGAATGGCCTGAAATCAATTATTTCTATTTCCTTTGTACCATAGGAATATCTATCCTTTCAGCTGGATTGGACCTTCTGCTGTGTTTTACAGAAATAAGTTGGGTAAAGGGACCTCTGGATCCAGAAGAGCATTACACAATGTTGGACACCTTGTAATTTCAGAGTGTCCTTCAGGTAGCTGGGCTGTAGTGGTGTTACGTGAGTACCAGAGATGATTTACAGTCATCAAAATGAATTGTGTTATCTAAAAATCTGGTTTCTTATCTCTTGTGTGTCAGTTCCCAGATAAAGCTAGAGTGAACAGGACTAAAATCCACTGTACAAACCCCCAGGCCAAGGTGGAATTTCTGTGGGAATCTCCCAGAACAAGAAGAGATACAGAGCTTTGTTCCGTTTCTGTATGTGCCAGAATATGAAAACTGATAAAGAATCTAGGAGGAGTCTGACAGAGAGCAATAATGAATAATATACTGATGAGTGTGTATTTGTTCTTTTTCTAATTTTATTTCCCTGAGGATTCCCTGCTGGCTTTCATCATTTAATGATTTAAGGGCTTCCTGAGCCAGATCCTGTCATCCACACTTGTGCTTAAAAGCAAATAGACCTTTCTTCCTTCAATTCATCTGATCATTTTTTAATCCATTTACCCTTTTGCCATCCAAAACATCCCATGGCAGTGAGTTCCCAAGTGTGATTATCCCTTTTGTTATGAAATGACCTTTTGGGTTGGGTTTGTCTGGGGATTTCTTTTCACTTGATACTGAATCTCTGCATTATGAAAAGCAGCACGTACTAATCTTGTGTTCAGCACATTGCTCACTCCTGATTTGATAAACTTCACCCATCAGTCATTTTTCTTTCTACTTAAGAAGTTTGAGCTTATTTACTCTTTCCTTATGTTACAGCCTTTCTCTATTTGGTTCACTTCTGAAGTATTTCTGACAACACTGTCCTTATGTAATTTATTACAAGGCAACCCTAGCTGTGCTGTGGTGATGAGATACAGGTTTATAAGGTAGTGCAATGTCTTGGGTTTCTCTCTCCAATTCCCAGCTGCTTTTGTCTTTGTTGTGGCATCTGATCCTTGCCCTGGTTTCTTCAGAGAGCTTAAAACTAACCTGGATACAGCCAAGGACCTAATGTTTCCTGAATGACTCACAGAAGAGAGAGACTATGAGCACCAGCTCTTACTGTGTTTGGAGTTGTGTGCCAACCCATATCAGTTAAGACAAGGATCTGTGATTTTTACAGAGGCTGACTTGCTAGAGAGGGAGAGGATGGGTTTATATTGTTGTGATTATACTGGTCCTCTCCAAGTTCCATGCCTGTTTTCCTTCCTCCCCTCTCTCCCCTCCCAAATGATACAACTCCTAAGAAATAGAAAGGAAAATCTTCCCTAAAATTGTTTGGTTTTTTTTTTTTTTCTGATTCCAAAGGAACACACCCAAGCTCTGCTTCAGAATATCAATAATTCCCAGTATTACAAAAGCAAATCACTTTTGTTTTCTGATTATAAGAAAAGGAGCTGAAAGAAAACAGGAAACTGATCCTGACAGTCCAATTTGGTTTGCATGCATGGAATTTGATTTCAAAGACCTTCCCAAAATTACATTTAAGGGATGGAAAATGCTGTGATTTTTGCAGCAACTGAGGAGTTTCATCATTTGCTTTACTATTTTGAACTACTTTTGGGGTTTAGGGGAATGTAGAAACAAAAAGAAACTTTAAAGGTCAATGATATGTGCTGGTATCATTGATCCTATGAAAACTTTGGGCACCAGGTCACTTTTCAAGTGTACTGGAAAGTCCACAGGTATGCTAAGAAATGTAGCTGTTCAGGAAAGCTCTGGCAGGTGATACAAGAAAATTACCGCAGTAATATTGTTGAAGCTTTTAATAATTTTTTTGAAATAAACTTAAGATGTTCTGAAGTACTAATCTGACTCTGGAACAGTTGTTCTTTTTCTTTTTGTAAAAATTGGAAGGAAAATTTAAATAATTTTTCAGTCTTACCCCAAGTGAAGCCAATTCTGCTGTCCCAGAGAGATGACATAGGCTGCATTTATTGTGTGGAAAAAAAAATTATTTCAGACCAAACTGAAGTGGAGAGATGGCTGTTTTCATAGAATCACAGAGGCAAGTAGGCAGGAAAAGACCTCTGAGGCCAAGTCCAACCTGTGATCTGACACCACCTTGTCAACCAGCCCATGGCACTGAATGTCATATCCAGCCTTTCCTTAAACACCTCCAAGGATGCGACTCCATCACCTCCCTGGGCAGACAATTCCAATGTCTAATCACCCTTTCTATGAAGAAATTCCTCCTAATGTCCAGCCTAAAGCTCCCCTGGCACAGCCTAAGGCTGTGTCCTCTTGTCCTGTTGTTTACCTGGGAGGAGAGGCCAACACCCTGTCACCCCCAGCTGGCTACAGCCTCCTTCCAGGCAGCTGTAAGAGTGAAAAGGCCCCCATGAGCCTCCTTTTGTCCAGGCTGAAAGCCCCCAGCTCCCTCACTGCTCCTCATCAGACTTGTGCTCCAGACCCTTCACCAGATCCTTTGCCCTTCTCTGGGCTCAAGTCTGGACCTATATCCAAGGTATTGGTTGGTCTATCTATAGAAAGATAAAACCCTTCTATAACCCTTGTCCTGAAATAATATCAAAGATGACATCAGACTTTAGTTGGGTATTTAACTTCCATTTCTGCTGGACTTTCTTACCTTCCAGCCCCTCTGCTGTGTCTCTGTGTGAAGTCATATTGTATTTGGGCTGCAATACACAGTCAGTGTTACATATTCTTGTGTTTTCTTCTGTTTCACTTGATGTTTGTTCTTTTCTGAGAAAATTTTGCCTGGAATTCATCTCATTGCTGTCAGACAAAATCCTCTTGGCTTTCTGCCTTTTGTTTTGACCCCCAGCCCTTTTTATTTATTTTTCTCAGCCCTTGCAAGTGCTCTGTTTTCTATCAGAAGAGACAGCCCTGTGTTGACCAGAGTGCCAAAACAGAACACGGAGGCAGAGGTCTGCAGTGAGAAGCTGCTCCCTAGCAAAAGAGACCCAGCCTGTTTATTTCTTTTCATTTTATAATTTTGTGGGTCTGGTAGTGGATTGGCTTCTGGGGTTACTACCCCTTCCCCCCACTGGCCAGACCAGCTGTCAACCAACATTATTTTCAGGCTAGAAATATGTAAGCAAAGGACAGTGAACAAAACCAAGAAAGGTTGTTTATGTTCCAAAGTGTGAGAAAGTGAAAAACTGGCCCTTATTATTGTAGAGAAACTAAAGAACTGACTCCATCTTATAAACAAGTAGAAGGCTTTAAAAAATCTCAGAAAAACCAGGGCAACAGCCCTGTGGGAGACATCTCCTGGTTTCAGGTATGTGATACCTCTGTTTTTGAAGCCGCAGCCAGAGGCACCTCCCCTTAGCTGGGGAGGCTGTTCCCAGCTCCTACAGACACCTGCAGTGGCAGGGATACGTGGCAGGGAAGCAGGAGGTAAAGCCACCCGTGCTGTTCTCACCAGCCCTGCCAAAGACAGCATTGCCTGCTCAGCCTTTCTTCTACATCCACCCTTCCATCATCTTTTTGTCCATAAATTCAGCGCCTTTCTCTGCTGTCTTTGGCTGGCAGCAATGCTGAGCACTCTTTCACCAAGCTGGACAGGCTGGTGTTCCTGGGAAGCTCCAGAGCTGGCCCATGCTCTGCTGCTGCAGAGCTGACCCATTTCACCCACGCCGTGGGTGGTGGGACCCCATCCCTGCTCTGCTGCAGCTGCTGAGCAGCCCTGGCAGGAGGGGAGGCCTCTGGGATGTTCAGTCACTCCAGTCTCAGCTGTGTTTTAAGGCAGCAGTAGGAGCTTTATGCATTATGAGACTCTTATTAAACCCTGCTGCTGTGAAGCTCACATCTAGAAAGTGGAGCCTGAGAAATTGGATCTAGGCATTTAAAATCCAGGAACTTTGTTCACTTGGATCAGGGATTTTTTTAATGACAGATAGAGGGTTGGCACAGGGAGTGTACTTTTTTTTTTTCTTTTCTCTTTCTACTTTCCAATTGTTTTACATTAGTCATTGGTGCTGATTAAAGCCCAGCCCAGATTAAATGTATTGAGGTGATTTCATTACCACTGTGTCAAGGAGCAGGAAGGTATAAACTGATCAAATGACACAATCTCTGAGTCCAACAATAGGAGCCCGTATTTCAGTCATCCCTGAGGTGGTGGTGCTTAATGAAAAGGCTTGTGCAGGAGCCAGGAAAAAAAGGAAAAAAAGGTTAATAATCACAGGGTGGAGAAGGGAGGAGGTGGGCACAAAAAGGAGCTGTGGCAAGGAGCGCACAGCGCAATTTCTCTTTGGTTTGTGGCAGAAGTTGTGGTGCACGTTGTGTCTGAGCAGGGTGGGATGGCAGGAGGCAGCTGCTTGTGCATGTGTCCCTCATGTGGTCCTCCCAATGGAGGGAGGGATTGCTCCATCCCTGGGAATGCCTGTGCTAGGCCTGGAGATGCTCCCACAGAGCAGGGCAGGGCTGCCAGCTGACAGAGCTGCAGCAGCTCCACAGACTGCAAAGGCTCCTTGCAGTAGGAAATTACACAGCACAGTGGCAGGAAAATGGGGTAGAGTGTTTTTTAGGGACCAGTTGGACACTGCATGGAGTTTTCTAATTAAGGAAACAGATGACATTTACTGTACTGAAAAGACCAGAGATGGCTGCATGGTTTCCTTGCCGCCTGCAATGATGTAGCCAAACTTCCCTCAATCTTCTTCTCTGCTGTCATCTTTTGTACTGTTTTGTTGAAGTCCTGTGGCTCTTAGTCCAATTTTTCTTCTTATTCTTTTTTCCCCATATTTTTCTTGATGCACCATTTTCAAAGCACAGTGTGGTGCTTCAGCTGTACTTGGTTAACCCCAAGCAGACCAGAGAGATCTCTTCACACCCAGCTGACAGCTCTTCTTGCAGAATTCTCTGCAATTCCATGTCTGGTTTATTCACAGCAGCCTGTGGCTCAGTCCAGCCTCTGATCCTTTTTGAGGAATTAGCCCATTAGTGATTCCTTGTCACATATTTGTGTAGTTTGTTGTCCTCAAACAATGTAAATTTGTGTCTGTACTTGCTGAATTGCCAGCTTTTTCCAAACCATGTGTTTGCCAAGCCCATTCTGATTCCTTTTACCTGTGCACTGCCATCTTATTTGCATTTGGAATCTGCGTGTGCATTTATTACATCTTCTCTGTCCCATCCCCAAGCAGTAATGAAAATATCTTATTGTTAGGTTCAGGACCAATGTTTAAGGAGCCTTGCTGGTATATTCTCTCATATCGATTTTTACACCCCTGAAAACAATATTTATCAGAGTTTACTTATTGAAATGTCATGTGGAAAATGCATTGAAATTCTATATACACCTATTTATATATAAAAGGCATTCTCATTATATTTCACAATATCTGCTCTTTTTCCTCTGCTCACCAGGCTGTTGTTACACTGAAAAAGGAGGAAACAAACAGTCAGCAGTTCAACCATGAGTTGCAGCCAACATGAATTTGTCAAGAATAAATCACCTCCTTATTGTCAGGTATGCACCTAAAATTCATCTGCTTGTTCCTTTGAGGGGGGATTGAAGTTAGTTTGATGTTGTTTTTAAGATGTTTGTCCTTTCTGGGCTTGTGGAGTTTCATCCATTACTTCCCAAACAAGACTGAGTCTCTTTGGGAATTTAAAAAAATCAACAAGGTTTTTTTTAGTATAAACTTTTTGATGATTAGCAGCAGCCTAGTTACTTTGAAAAACCTAATGTATCCCACAAATCCCTAGTTTAAATTCATAGTCCCTTGTTATCACTTGTGCTTGTTGTGTTTTCTGCTCTGTTACAGCTGACTTTGGTAGGAACAGCAGGAACTCTGCACTTCTATCAGGTTTCAGTCCTTTTCTCTCAGTCAGAGTCCAAGTCCTTCCTTTTGTTTTCATCTTTCAGTTTAATATCAGGGTCTTACATGTGGTGTGGACACGTGTGAGCTTGAGAAGGACATACAGTCTAATGTGTGTGTAGTGAGACTGTTCTGTCAGGATTTGAACTTGCTATGATTTAGGGGACCTTAGCCATAAAATGGGTTCTTGGCATTAGACCTCCCAGGTTTTCAAGGCTCTCTCATTTTCTGTCAGTCTGTTGGCTGAGTTTTCAAAATAAGCCTGTACTTTTGAATTGAGGAATTTCTATAGTCTTCCAAAATTAAGTGGAAGATTTCTTTCCTTCCTCTTCACTATCCATCCCTGCCAACAATGGACTGTGTTGTTTTTCTTATAAACACTTCCAGAAGTGCTTGTTTTAAAAGCCATGCTAAGTGTGCTGTTCTGATTATTCAGCATTGATTCCTGAGAGAAGGGTCTTTGTCTAGGGTTTTAGCTGAGGCTTTCATGTCTCCTCTGTACTTCCATCGCTTATTTATTTACATGTAGATCTTGAATACTTTGAATGTGATTGTTAATAAATAAATGCATCAAATCTGCCTCAGGATTTGGGTCAGAGAGGAGAGGCAGGATAAAAACCAGACTCATTTCTCCCTTTCTTGACCAGTGCCAAATAGCTTAAGCTCAGGTTAACCCAGGAGTCTTGGCAGGCAAGCTGAACACGAGCCAGTGGTGTGTCCCTTGTGCTGCAGGTGGCAGCTGTTGGGCAGAGCACTGCCACCATGAGAGGGAGATGATCCTTCCCTCTGCTCAGCCCCAGTGAGACACATCTGGACTCCCCAGTATGAGACAGACATGGAGAGAGTCCAGCAAGGACCAGCAGCGTAGCTCAGGCCTTGGAGCATCCATCAAACAAGGAGAGGTGAGAGCTGGGATCGCCCAGCCTGTAGAAGAGAAGTCTCAGGGGGATCTTCCAAACATGTGTAAGTGCCTGATGTGGGGCAGTATGGAAGATGGATCCAGGCTTTTCTCAGTGGTATCCAGTGACAAAACAAGAGAGCAAGGGGGCACAAGTTGAAATGTGAAATTCCATTTAAACATAAGGAAAACCCTTTTTGCTGTGAGGGTGAATGAACCAGGAGCAGGTTGTGCAGAGACGTTGTGGACTCTTCATCCTTGAGATGATCAAAACTTGAACTGGCCACAGCCACAGGCAACCTGCTCTAGCTGACCCTGCTGTGAGTAGGGGATGTTGAACTACATGATCTTCAGACCTTCCTCTTCCCAAGCTCTGCTACTCTGTGGATTTTGAAAACTTTCCATTGACTGTGACAGTCATAAATTTGGCTTAGGCAAATAATTCATGCCTAGACCTGTTGTCCTTGTTCAGAAGTTCCAGTAAGTTTCTTTCTGTGTTTCCTTTAGGTGCTGGCTCTATGCCCTTGTCTTTTTCTCTGAAGTACTCTTGCATGCAGAATTTTCCATTATTGATTTAATGGATGCTTAAAAAATATTCTGCTGTTTATTTCCTAAAAGTCCCTTCCTTTATGGTCAGTCTTGCTTCCAAACCCATAAGCTTTTATAGCCTTTTGTGTTTATATTATCCTTTTCCCTCTTTGATGTCTCACTTACAGAGCTGGAGTGGAAATCCCAAACTCCAGGACACACAATGTCAGACTTTCCAAACCTGTAGTCCACAGATGTCACTTGGAAGAGATTTCAGCTTTCAAACGTGAAGGATCTGCTTACCTTGGAGTTTGAATTTGTTGCTTGCTTTCACTGTCAGCTTCTTGTGTAGATAAGACTCATCCTGACTCATGAGCTATTGCATCAGGAATTAGAGTAATTGCACCAGGATAAACAACTGTGTAGTTACAGGTTGTACTGGTCTGTTGCATTGAAGCCCTCAACAGCTTGTTGGTGACTAGAAGGTTTTGTTGCCACTACAGGTGCCCCCTAAACTCCTTTGTAGCTGAACCTTCCCTGTTCAAACCTTGCCTGCTTGGAAATAGGTGTTAATGATGTGTTGATATATATTAAGGCATGTTTTGAACCACATCCTGGTAGTGGACAACAAGTGATAGGATGGGCCTGGGTGTACTGGAGACTTGCTCTCTGTTTTATAGCTGGGATTTTTAGTCAGTATAGCTTTCAAAGGTGGTGGGGGTTTGTGTTTTGTTATTTACATAGTGCACTTAAAAAGTTGCATGATCACTGCAATTATTTAAGTATGCTGTCTCTGAATGTGGGTACAGCCTGAAACTACAGCAGTGCATCAAGGCCCAGGGTAGCCTCTTCAGCCTGGGAACATCAAATCTGTGGCAGCCAAGGAGGGAACTTGCTCGTCCTGGCAAAAACTGGCTCAGAGAACTCGGTATAGAACCAGGGGAGGATAAACCATTCAATAATGTGGAAAACTATGGAATGTAGAGCCTCAGTGGAGTCTGTAGCCTGTGACAATACAAAGTGTTTGTACAGGTGACCTGAGGCTGAGATTTTTTGTGTGTCCAGCTCAGGGCTTTTTCCATTAAATTTCAGGGTGGTCTCATTGGAATGGTGTTAAAACAGTTGTACTCTTTGCACAAATCTTGTTCTGGTTTGTGTTAGCACCATCTCTAGAAACACTTCAGGATTACCCCTGTTGTTGTCACTTGGCAAGTGACAAGGAGAACTTAAGGCACAGCCCTCTACCTTCCTTAAGTAGAAAGTTGCATAGAGGTGACTGGAACTTTGAAAGTCAGTCAAACATGAGCCATTTTAATATTAACCCTTTTGAGAACATGAACCCCACCTTGTAGAAGGCTGCTCAAAGATTCAGAACTGCTGAAGAGTTACATGACCCCAGCTATTGTAGGCGTTGGGGTCCTTTTCTGTGGATTCTGGGTACATTATTTGCCCTCTGGTTACAGAAGCAACCTGAGAGATCAGTTTTGGGAACACCTGTTGCAAGTTATTGTCTGTTCTTGCTACTTGTTTTTGCATTATTGCAGCAAACCAGAAATATTTGCATGTACCTGTAGTGCAGGCAACCCTTTTGGGGCTTGGCTCAAAATGGTTCAGTTGCCCAGGCTACGAAAGAGGTCCAGGTATAGATTATGGTGACTGCCTGATGGAGGTTGTTTGCAACTGCTGGGCATGCAAAGGCACAAACTGACTGCAGGGAGGAGTAAAAGGTAACACTTGCCTGCCTTTCCAGGCTGTCAGAGTGGCTTTTACTGCTCAAGTGTTTCCCAACCTTGTTACTGCCCGGTGTGTGTAACAAGTGACATCGGTGCACGCAGGAGAGCACGGCAGAGGCAGGAGGGAGGGTGTCCTCACACCCTTTTGCAACAACTGCACGTTTCAAGTTCCTCAGCTGTGCTAAGAGGAAGTGGTTATTCAGTCTTGCTGCCATTTCAGGAAGATTAAAGCTCCAGTAAACTTTCCCTGAGAGAGTCACCTGGAAATTACAGAGGTAAAAATCAGTATTTGCCCACTATCAAAGGAGAGACCACCAGGAGGAAACGTAGGACAAGGTGGGTGCAACCTGAGTTGAGAAGAAAGGCCAGACCAGTGCAATCCCCACTGCACAGGAGTTACCCTGGCCAGCACACACTATTTTCCCCTCTCAGTGGTTATTGTTAGGAGTTGAAGACTGACATTTCGAAGGAGGGGGTGTGGTGTCACGCAACCGGTGTGTGTAGGTGCAACAAAACAAAGCCTAAAGACAGTTCACAAAATAAGCTGTCACTCATTCTTTGGGTGACGAGGTAGTTGTGCTCATCAATTTTTTCCACTGTCCCCAGAAGCTGTCACCATGCCCAGGGTTTAGGGGATTCCTTACCTGGTTATCAAAGGATGGATCTTGTGTGGGAGGGGAAAGCCTGCCTGAACCCCACACTGGTTCCTGGTCTCGGCCACAGACTTTATTCTCTGGAATACCCTTGTCTAGTCCATATCTTTGCCTTGGTGTCTCTTTAAAACAAATTCTACCTTATTCCCCTTTGCAGCCCCTCTCTGCTCAGTGGCAAGTGCTCCACAGCCATCCTCTCCATTCCTGGCTAGGACATGGCAGAAACCTCCTGGGCTGTCAGAGACCCCTCCCCTTTGGGCCAAGCAGCCCCACTGTGCCCTGTTTATTTTGGAATGTCTCTCTTGCAAGAAGACTGGTCCTGAAAAGGTGCCAAAGGAGAAAGTGGTGGTGTTACTGCTGGAGCTGAAATGCCTTTCAGTGACCACTCATCACTTTAATAGAAGAGGTACTTGAAGAAGCAAGAAGGGCAATTGCTTTTGGGGCCAAGATTGGTGATCAGAGGCACTCAGCTGGGCTGGCCAGTGTCACAGCCTCTGGGTGACATTGAACTGATGGTGAATACGCCATTTTTGTGTTTGACTGGGATTGGAATAGGGCAGAAGTGAGCTCTGATAATAAGTGGACTGCTCAGGAGAGAGAGACTGGAGGCTAGAGACATCCCTTATGACAGCAGCCAGGATCAAATGAAGATCCCTTTTCCTCCAGAGATGTTTGCTTCCCATCTGCCTGCTGTCATTGGGAGTGACTCGAGCTCTGTCCTTCCACCTGGGGAGGTAAGAACAGGCATTGCAGAAGGTGGAGCAGGTGCTCAGTGCTGAGGTCAGAAGAGGAGCTGAGCATCACTAAATTAGATCTGCATCACTGAGGGCAAGCTCAGGTGGTGGGAAGGAGGAGTAGGATGCTCTGTTAGACTGTGCCCAGCTGTGTGTGCGTGAGTCACTTCACATCCCACCCGCTCCCACTTTCTCTTGGTAGGTGGTGTTTTTTCCTTGAATGTCTGTGGACTTTTGCTTGCCTCTCTGGAGGTCTGAATTTCCCTGAGATGTGGTAGTGATAGAACGAGGGCTGATTCTTCAGTGGGTGTCTGAGCTCCTTTCTTTGCTCATTTTCCCTGTTGTATGAGCTGGGCTCAATTTGTCCAAGATGTGAGCATCTCTCACCTCCCCAACTGTGAGTCCTAAAAAAGATGGAGACTCTGCCCTGTTGCAGCATGGTCTGAGACCTCTTTCCTGCTTTGCACTGGGCAGGAAACAAAGAGGCTTTTGTGAACAGGACCAGCCACAGTGGGGTCTGTGCCTGCTCTGGTCTGTGTGCCTGTGGCTCTCCTCCAGCCCAGGGCCCAGGTGCTGGGTGCAGATGGCTGCCTGGTTGAGACTGCAGCTGGCACGGCCCAGGGAGGGCTGTGGGGACACAGCTGGAGGTGACATGTCATGAGATGACAGCTCATGACCTTGCCCTCAGTGCCATCGAGGCACTGTTCCCATAGTGTAGGGTCTTGTCTCGGCAGAGAAGGTAACTGGGTGTGTCCCAAGTCCAGACTGCTGAGAAAATCCCTGTTCCATTCAGATGTGCCATTTTGGGCTCTGCAGGGGAATTTTGGGATGTGCCTGAAGAAAGCCTGGCTGCAGAGGGAACCAAGAAGCTAAGCAAGGCATGGGGTGTTTCAGTGCTGGCCAAAGAGCTGGTGGGGCACACACCAGGCTGCCTGTGATATTTGTGTGTAACCAAGGTATCTGCCTATGAGTAACAAATCAAAGAATTAGAATGCTTTTTATATGAAGACAGATTTAACAAAAAGATTTGATAAGTGCAGGATTGGGGGAGGAGGGTCCCACTGCTCTTTCCTCCCTCCCACTCCTTCAGAAACGAGAGTGTGAAGCCTGAGACAAGGTGAGTTCCTGTGACCATGAGGAGGTGGGGTAAGCACAGCCAGCTGCCCTGCTCAGCGCAGCCATCAGCCAGGCCTCCAGGAGATGAGCTGAGGGTTGGTCTGGGGAGGGGTGGTGAGGCAGTGAGTGTGGGTAGGTACACACTTCTAGGAGCCCCAAAAACATCCATTTGAAATCACCTCTCTTAACCCCCCCATCTGATTCAATGTTCTCCCTACCAGAGCCCCATGTGCCATGGAAATATCTCAGGCTCCTAGGGCAAGCTGTTGGCCGCTGTTGACACCATACACCCTTCACATATTGTGGAGTGTTCCTGCAGCAGCATCTTCTTACAGCAAGTGTAAAGGGAGGGGTAAAAAGTGGACTAATGAGAAAGGGGAATAACTCACTGAGCAGCAGTGGGAGTGGAGACACAAGGGCCACTTGGGATGGCTGCTGCTCCCAGGAGCTCCTGTGTGAGCAGTTCTTGCCCTGTAAATCCCCAGCTGACCTTGCTGGAGCCCTGACCCCCAGGACAGGCTGCTTCAGAGAATGCTTCAGTGGGGATGCTGGGCTATGCTCTGCCCTCAGAGAAGAATTTGGGGCATCAGGTAGGAAGGCAGAGTGCTTAGCCTTCTATCCCATTGCTCTGCTGAGGTCCTGTGGGCTGACCTAGCGCTTCATAAGCATTTCTTACACTCTAGGTTTTTAGTTGAAACACACTCTGTGTCCCAGCTGATAGCTACTGGAGCATGGTACTATGAAATATTACTACAGCATATTTTGAATTCACATAGATTTTGGAGAAAAAGCATTTGAGACTTCCCTTTTTTAGAATGAGAAGCACTGCTGTTCTGAGTATAATGGTGTGCCATCTTGTTTGGAATTTCCCTTGCTTTCTATATATACACATGCAGCAAAGCCACAGGAAATGGAAGTTTAAAAAAAAAAAGCATAGAGCATAGGTATCTGCTTCTTGAACAAATTTTATTCTTGTAGTTGGTTTTATTATTAGTGAGCATGTTATCTTGAGGCATCATTTAAGGCTTATTTTAAAAGATGTGACATCCTAAATCACTGATGCCTGAAGCAGACATTGACTTCGAAGTTGCACATTATTTAAGAAACATTTCAGGCTCTGTACTGCCCATGCCACAGAAAAAAGCATTATTGTTGATCTTTTATCCCTTGGGGTTTTTGGGGTAGGTACCAACTTCTGAGGCTTCTTGCATTTGTATTTTCTAAGGTGCAGTGAGTCAGTGTTGCCTACAGCTGCTGTCATGATTGTGTGCAAAGGGCCCGCTTCTGCATGGCAACAAGCACAGTTATTAGTAAACAGCCTTGACTTTAAAATCCTGAGCAAAGTGCATTATAATTAGATCCAGGAGAAATGAGAACAAGCTTGCCAGCAGCTGGAGATTGTACAATCTGAAAATCTCATTGCTGGTGAGGTGAGGCAGATCCTCAGGAGCTGAGTTGAGCTGGGTCTGGACTCAGGTTGGTCTGGAAAGCAAAACTGAGGAACCGTCACTTGGTGAGGGAGAAATTTTAGGAGAAGAGACTAATCATGAAGTTAATAGGACAAATCCATCTTGGCCGCTTTTAATATGTTAAAACACATTCCTACAAGTCCCAGAAGAGGTAGTTATCCTGTCTGCTCTCAGCCTCTGTGGAACTGCAGTGCCTGCCTGCCTTCTGTCTGGTATTGGCATGCCACTGCAGTGCAGGCAGTGCTCACCTGAATGGGAGACCTACAGAAGCCTCAACAGGCATTAACTCTGCCTGAAAACAGGGTTCATTTCTCTTGGATGCCTTTTGTTACCAACACAGCAAATAAGGAACTGAGCCCCATCCGTACAGTCAGGCAGTTTTTCTGTATGATTTCAAGAGTCTCTTGTGTGAGGGTGTCTTTCTGCAGTTTTACAGATGATGTGTGTTTCAGTGAACAAGTGCAGTACAAATGGATAATGAAAGTTCACAAAGTTTATGTTACTGAAGTTCCTTTCACTGCATGCAGTTACTTTCTTACTCATTATGCCTTTATTGCTTTCTTTTAGGAAAGGAGCCGGGTAGCTGGTACTATTTAACCAAGCAAGACTCTGTTTGGACAACCATCCAAAAAGAAGAGAGCACCAGTGTGAGGGCAGAAGAAGCTTTTCTTCACTTAAAGGGTTCAAAAAAGCTGGAAACTCACAGCTACCTTCACTTCAGTGTTGGGATAGTGGAGCTGACAGGTTTTATGCACTCTGGTCTAAAAGCTGAGAAATGTGACTTGTGAAGGTTGGGGCTGGTGCTGGGGATGCCTTGGTGTGAATGATTTGCCTGGTGAGGAGGGGACAGGCAAAGATTTTGTAGTGTTTTATCAAGAGACCTACCTATGAATTTGGTGTAAAAGTCAAAGCACTGCATAACAGACAACTTATCTTAGGAGCAATAGTTCATGGCCCATCACCTGAAACAAACATCTGCATGTAAGACAGTGGTAGTTCTTCATAGTGTAACATTTCTTAGTTAAGCCAGAACAAGAAACAGCCATGCTTTTTACCAGCTGGGAAAAACAAACAAACAAACATAATCACCCAAACAAAACAAAAACACCAAAACAACAACAACAACCAAAACCAAACCAAACAACCACCTCAGTAGAGGTAAAGTCAAACAGCTGTGAAGGGAGGCATTTTTGTACAGAAAACCGGTGGATCTGTCCTAGATTTATGCCACAGGTAGTCAAATGCCAGTCCTCATTTATTGCACTTATTGCTTTATGTGGTAGCTGTAATCTGTGCTTGATCTGTAACTGCACCTGCTTTTGTTTCTTGGTTCAGTGTTGTCCTTACTGGAGGTATATCCAGTTTCCCAGCACTGAAGTGCTCTTTTTCCCCAAGATTAGTGTGAAACTAACCTCTGCTTTGACTAGAGTCTAATTCACAGAATTTAAATTCCCACAAAAAGGCACTATTCATTTTTGTGTACTGTATATTCTCCTATCTAATTCCTGCATCTAATTTCTTATTGGAAATTATTATTTCTTATTGTAGGTCAGTCTATCCTGCAGAGATATACATAAATGGAAACTATACCCACAGGGATTAACATAAATGGAAACCTACAGCAGACTTCAGCTTCTAATATATGTTAAAGCAGTCATCATCTCAATGCACTTAAAAAAAGGTACTGTCAAGACCTAGCTTACTTTACTGTTGTGTTTGTTTTCCTAAGTGTCTTCTGGTGTGAATCAGTACAAAAATCAAGTCCCTGTTTTGCTCTGTCAATCACTGGCATTATCATATTGATGTACACTGAAACTGTAAACCAGGCTTGTCTAATGAGAACAGTCAAAAAACTAAGATTAGTTTATGCCACAGGAAGTTTAATCATGTTTCTCAGCTTATAGTCTCTGGGCTGAATCTGATCTCTAAGACCTTAAAAGGCAATGTAAAAAATGGCCACTAAAAAAAAAGAAGAAATAATTATCACTTTCTGTATGTTTGTGCATGTTGTTTTGGGAAGAAAAAGCTGGTAGTGAATCACAGGATTGCAGTCATGGTAGATTAGATTAATAGTAACCACTGATGGATGCAATGGCCCAGGCATTGCTTTTGGTAATATCCCACCCAGGACAGGAGTGACACAAACCATCACCTTCCTTTGGGGCTACAACAGGATCCTGAAAAGGAAATATCCAGAAAAATATCCACATTCCTCTTGAAGGGTGGAACAGGGAATGAAGTAAAGCAGAAGGCAGGAGTGTTGACACACAAAGTAAGTTTTCTTTAATTCTGAAGTGTCATGGTAGCACTAGGCCTTTACCTTCTATCCCATCCTTAACTCTTGCTCTGACACAATGAGAAACACCTGAAGTCAAGGCTGCAAAAACCTGTGGCACTCTAATATTTGTACCCTTGCATTGCTGATACTCCTTTTCAAAACAGTCTCCTGCTATTGAAGCTGTCTTCAGTGCAGACAGGATAAGAAGAAATTTAAGTTAACATTGACATAGTCACATGTGTGTGGCAGGGTAGGGGGTTAAAAATGTTCCTGTGCCTCTGAAATGTCAATACTTCCGCTCAGAGACGAGGAGTAATTTTTTTTTCAACATATTTGAAAACAGTCTGAGAAGCTGGTTATCACTAAAGTAATGAAATAACTCATATCTGAAACCATGACATTTAATTAGCCCTTAGTATAGTTACTACTTCACATTTAAATACTTACACCAGAAGAGATTTTTTGACCCCTTTACTAATGTAGTAAAGCAAATACACAATCACTTTTATTATAAAAATAATCCTTAGGTCAAATAGGAATACAATCAATAATTACACAAATATACATTGACAAATGTGTAAGATAGATACTTAGGGCACAGACAATATAAATATCCCTGTACCTTATTTCTGTGCAAAAAAGGCAGGCTAGTTTTAGTCAGTAACCAGCCCTTGTATGTTTTCTTCACTTCTTCTGATTTCAGTTAAACGGAAGGATTTTCAGATGAGATGTTTGAAAGTTCAGCCTCAAAGTCAAGAAAATACTTTCACTTTTAATCCAGATAAAGCACAATAAGATTTTTCTGCCCAAATATTTCTTTCCTGTTCTTCAGCCTACATTTTTTGGAAGAGGAGGAAGATTTCAAGTTCAGTATTTTTTTTCACAAGCCATCAGAGTGTGGTAGAGAATTAGACCCAAATGAAGTCAAGCTGCACTCTGAAACTAAACTACCACCGTAGGTTTCAATTTAGTTTGTAGTAGAATCTCCATTACACTTGCCTTCCTTGTAGCTGTCAAAAATAATTCTTCAGAAAAACACTTTGCTTTCTCTTGAAGCCTTTCACACAGTCCAAGAGAAGTCAAAATCAAGCAAGAGGTAGATCTTGTTCATCCTCCTAATTCCCCAGAGGTCTCCATTTGAATTACTCTGTTCTAGGACTGTAGGAGATGCGTATAAAGCAAGTTTTCTGTCTATAAAAGTAGTGATTGACTTACACCCCTCACATCCTGTGGTCACTGACAACATTCAGTAACATGCTTGAGGAATTCTTCACTGCGTTCATCACTGAAAAACCTCATGCAATGAGGGCATCTGAGTTCACCCTGTGCCCTGCCCTCAGATCCCAAGTTTCCATTGTCCCCAGGAGGAGAAGCTTGTTCAGACTGTGAGTTTGTTCTTCTCCTGCCTGTCTGGCACGGGCTGTTGCCTCGTAGATGTTCAACATTTGTCTGAACATACAAATTATTCTGGTTACCAGTGTGAACTCTGAAATGACTGCTTGTGTCTCTTGAGTCCTAGAAAGAGAAAGAAGAGCTCTTGAAAAAGATGCAATAAGAAATAAATTCCTTTAATGGGTGATATTTTATCACCTCTATCTGAAACACCACTCAAATATTTATCTGAGGGCTTGTAAGTAAATTACTAATCAGTTTTTGCAGTGTTAATATTGTTATAAAGAAGGTTTGTAGAAAACACAGAATACAGCCAGAGTGCTACTTTAAAGATGCCAAGAGTCATGGCTGTCCTCTGCCTTCTAAGAATTCACCCTTCCTATGTTGATCCAAAAGTAGAAGAAAAAGGGACTGGAAAGGGGGATTACATCTGAACATCTCCACCGGAACTGACTATGAAACAATCTAAGTTTTTGATAGCTGCACTGAACTGAAACTGTTTTAGAAATACTATGATATTTAAAAAATATATTTAAAAGTATATTTTAGTCCCAAATCCTGTTGACATGCTTAAATTATAAAAGGAGCATGCTGCCTTCTTACCTGTCTTCTTGCTAGCTGGTGTTGCAGACATGCAACTTCTGCCTGAAGTTCTTGTATTTTACTCTGTGCTCGTTCTCTGTCTGATCTCTCAGACGTGAAATCGTCTTTATAAACCAGGACCTGAAATAGAAGTATTCTGTTAATGTTTTATAAATTAGAGCACTGGCAGGTTAGATGGAAAAGACTGAGACTATGATTCCTTTATTACTTATTCCCAGAATCTCAGTATTATCTTCTCTATTGTATCTGTACTTCAGAGGTGTTTGTGTTTCTTTTACAGATCTTTTATATTCTGTATTAAGGCCAGCAGAACTGCATGGGGTTCTTTAAGTAAAGAGTTTCCTTTAAATCTGTATTGTTAAGTATCTATATAGCCAAATGTGCCCAGACATGCCAATGTCCAAAAAATAAATCCCTTTTCCCCGCCTTGGACTTCAGTGGTCTGGGAAGAAACTAAGAATTCCCATCTCTAGGAAAAAGAAACTTAATGACCTGTTGCTCCAGCATTTGTATGCGCTCCTTGTCTCCTTCACTAGCCTTCTTCACGTCTTCCAGCTCTCTCTTGGTTTTTACACACTCATTCATTTTTTCCTCCAGTAGCTTGTTTAACCGGAATATCTCCTTGTGCATGAGGTCAGAATTCCTCTGTGCTGGATTTCCACCGTGGTGCTGCTCCAGCTGAGACTTCAGCTCCTTCAGCTGCAGGTGGAGGCGCTTCACGTACTCGTCCCTACTGGCGTCGTACTTCTGCCACTTTGCATTCAAATCTTCCACCTGAAAGTTTAGGAGAGGCATGAAGAACAGGAAGACACAAAATCCCAAGGTTTTGTAGGCTGTCTATATGTGCAGGACCAAAATTCTCTAGGGGATAATGTAACATGCTGACCCGACCCCTGAGGGTGGGTAATTCACCGTACAGGAGAGCAGGAGAGGATTGTGCAGACTCCTCATGGGCAGTATCCCATCTCCCAGTCCAAAGGGACAGTGTTAAATCATGGGGAAAGGGAGGGGTTGGTGTTCACCCTGGGCAGAGTGCTCTTCTTCTGGGGTGGAATACTGATCCACGGAAAGAACATGAAAAGTTTCTTCTGTACTGTATTTTTAACAACAAAAACCCAGTATGTTAAAAATGATGCAGTAAATTGTTGGCTAAGGGAACAAAACCTGTGTGCCACATTGAAAGGACTGAGAAAAACTGTCTTGCTTTAAACTGCCATGTAATTAGATTAACCAGACCTTATCTATCCCAAATTTACTCTAATACAAAATACTTAACAAATATTGATCTGTAATAAAATGAAAGTACTCACGTGAGCTACTTTTTGTTTTAACATCCTGTTTTCCTCTTGCAGGTTGCAGATAAGAGCCTGAAGTGACGTTTCATTGTCTAAAAGCTGTAATTTTCAGATAAAGTTAGGTGTTACTTCAACATAAAAATCTCAGATGATGTTTGGCTGTGCTGTTAACTGGAAGTAATCTCTTTTTGTCTAAGTAAAGTGTAATGACATATATCTAGGTTTTTATGACCTTGGTACTGCTATTAAATAGACCTTGTGAAAACAGAGTTTGAGTTTACACAAACTCCTTGTAAAACTACTTGTCTGGAGTGGGGGAGTGCATGACAAAGGCACAGATTATGCCTTCATCTTGCTTTGTTATTACTGTCAATTTTGGCCAGTACGAGGAAGAAATTACTGAGGGGAAAAAACCCTGCTTGCTAAATAATTGACTAAAATGATACCTCTTTTTTACAGTTGTGACATCTGCTTAAAAAAACCCCGGTGTACATGAGTAATATAGAACACTTTTGTGTAAAATTCCCTAGAATCAGCTAGTAATGGTATCTGAAATTTCTCCTCTTCAAGAGGGAAGTCCCCACTGTACAAGGTTAGCTTCTGATTGCATATATCAAAGTCAATCAAGTTTCCTGTCTATCAATTACAGGTTAAATAGGATAATGCCAAATGCTTCAAGTCCCTTAAAACATCCTTTTTTCTTCTATCTACTCAACCCCTGTTTCTTACAAGTCACTTTAATGTAAGTTTTCTTTGGAAACCCTTCTGGGATGTTTGACAGAGCAGACAGTGAGGATGTATAAAGCTCATCACAACAGCACAGATGAGTGGTCATGTGAAAAACAGCATTACCACAGTGTAGCAGTAAGAGCATAAGTCAGAATGACTCTTTTTCGTGAGAACTGTCTGCAGCACCCTACTCAGTGCTCTGACCTGTTACTAGAGACAGCACTGCTAATGTTATTTCCTTGTGGTGTTTTAATGAATTACCTAATGACTCTCAGCCATCTGGACTTCTGGAGCAACAGAACAATGATCTATCTTTACCCCATGCTGAGAACTTTAACTGAAGCCTTAACAGCCATTAGCAAAGTACACCAAAATCCAGGGGTTTCTTTGTGCCTGCAGTAGCATTTCTGACACTGTCCTATTATGAAGCTTTTATTTTAAAACATCCCTCCTGAAGAGAAGCATTGCCCCGCACTCAGAGGCCAGGGGGAACCCCAGAGCAAAAAAAAGAAAAGGTAAGACACCTTGACTCATATTCCCCTAACCAACTTTCTGTAGGTCTGTACTACATGTGCAAAGCCAAATCCTGAGCCGAGAAGACCACATGTCACAGAATTCTTAATATAAATACTACTTTGAAATATCTCTACTTTGTCTTGTAATTTTGATACTTAAGCAAACAATCAGGAGAGATCAGCTTCAAAATCACAGCACCATCTAGTGCTGCACAGAAACAGGGATGGTGTAAAGTAGGTGCTGTCTGCTGTGTATTGAGGGAAGAACTGTAATCATGGAATTGCTGAGGTTGGATGAAACCTCTCAAGTTCTTCTCCTCTCTAAAAAAGCCCCTGATGATGAGATGTCCAAAGTTGAAGTGGTAGCCAACTTCTTCCATCCTAAATTTCAGGTACTCGGAATTATTTACCATTGCCACAGCAGTCTTAACACCCTACATGAAATTATTTAAAGGGCTGTTTCTCACCATTCCCAGTTACAGCTATTGTATTGTAATTAACCTCTCAGACACTAATAAGACTTTAAAGACACACACAGTAGCTGTAAGAATACCTGATTGGATCTTTCTGTAGCTATCTGGTCATCTGAATTGGCCTTCTCTTTTCTTTGCTTCTCTTCTAGACATTTTGCCAGATGTTGACACATTTCTGCTGTGGACGCTAATTTGCGCTGAAGTTGGTGAGTTTCATCAGTGAGAGAACGGCACAAAACATCACTGGTGGCCTGAGCCTTCTCCTTCTCTGCCAAGGTCTTCTGCAGTCGTAAGATTTCTCTCTCCTTTTCATATGGAGGCTGATTTATCATTTGCTGTATCTCTCCATTTTTCTCCTCTAGCTGCTGATTCAACTTCTGCACTTCCTAAATGGAGGGGGGAGGGGAAGTTATTTAAAAGCAAAATAAACTCAAAGATATATCTAAGACTGACTTGAATATTGCAGTAATTCCTTATTGCTCCTGTACTCCTTGCAAAGTACTTAAAAAGTAGACAAAATCCATTTCATTTCTGCAGGAGGACGAGACCTTGGAACTGTTGGATCAATCAATCAAGAACTCTCAGGCTTGCAGCCATGCAAGTACCTTCTAGTCAGTAGAATGGAGGAACAAGCAGCAAAAAATCAGAAAGATTTTATGGCTATACAGCAGCAACAATAACAAGAAACAAGGTAATTTAAGATTAATAACTGTGGAGACTGAAAAATACTTACAGGTCTTGCACACTAAACTGCCAGATAATAGAGAATTTCCTCATAAGAAAAAAAGGAACTGTAAAGTCATCAAATCCAGTGCAGTGTATTCGCTGCCTGGCACTGTCACAAGGACAAAGCAGAGGTGACACACAGAGCAACTTTCCCACCTAGGCAAGGATGGGAATGGTAAGGTAAGGACAAGCAAGCAGAAAATAAAATCCATGTGGCAGCAGTGGCACTAGTTATGCCACAGCTGACTCTCAGGTACATGAGGGGGTCTGACACAGCCCTGGGAAACCTGTGTACCTTGTTTCTGCATGTCCTTGTCCTGTTGGAAGCTCTGTGGCATCTCCCACCTCTGCAGGTGTTTTGAGAAGGAAGAGGTTTGCTTGGTGACTGTGCAAACCCCCTGTAATCCCATGCACCAGAAAGGCACCAGTCCTGACTTTGTAAACAAACAAAGTTTACACACTCTCAAGATGCTGGTGCCAGAAATCTCTGCAGCACTGCTCCTCCAGAATGGAGGATCTCTGGATGCCAGTGCAGACCATGAGCCAGCTGCAACCTCAGCTCTGCCATTCCAGTTCCCAGGAGTGCTAACAGAGCTGTGAATCACTGCGATCACTCTTTGCCAGCACACTGGCCTTTGGCTTCCCAAAATTTATCTTTTATTTGGTTATTATTTAGTGCCAATTTCAGTGTTCTGATTTGGCATAGCATTCATTCTTTCAGGAAATAAATATTAACATCTGACACAGATAAACAGCACTTGTTCTTATTACTGAAATTTAAATTCTTTAGCATTGTGCTGAATGCTAAACTCCCCCTTCAAAGATATTCAGCATCAGCCTTTCAAATATGTTCAGATCCCATAGGGTTGTCATCTGTCTGCAAAGTGACAGTGAGATCATCTCTTATAACAAATTTCCAAACATGTACTTTTTAAAATGTATTTTTGGTGAGTGTCATATATGGAAAATGTTTTGTATAAGCATTAGGTCAAGAGATTACTTATGAGAAAAACATTTGTTTCAGTTTTAAGTACTGCTGCTCAGTTTGGAAATTACTTCATGCAGCTTCATCTAGAAATAAATACTTTAAAATCTTTGAGTATTTCAGACTGAACCTGGGAAAGTTTTAATGACAGTAACCATAACACCACTCATGCTGGATGGGAAGGGATGCAGTTTTCAGAGTTTTTTTCCTGTCAAGAAAGATACTGATTTCCCTAATGTATCTCCACACAATCCAGACTTGTCAGTTGCTTCTTCAAATATGAACACAAATCCATTTTAAGAGCACTTTAAACAAAAAACCTTATTTGAAAATTCGTGACATCAGCTGATTAATCTTCGAGAACAAAATTGTTGCATCTGATAAATTCAAGGAGTGTTTTACTGTTTTTCTTTCTCCTTGTGAAAACAGTCGCACCACGATCTATAGCCCCATGCTAACTTTTCGGTTTAGGACTTCATGGTTTGCCTTTCTGAACTGAACGCAAGGGGCGCTGCCTTTGGACCCAGCTGCTTTGGGCACCCGCGGATGGAGCGGGCATCGCTCGGAGGGGCTCAAGACCCGCTCGGAGGGGCTCCAACCCTTGCTCGGAGGGGCTCCAACCCCCGCTCAGCCCCGGTTCGTGCGCGCCCCAGCTGTTCCCAGCACCCGGCGAGCGCTCCGGGGCAGACCGCCCGCACCCCGCCGCTGCTCCCGGCCCTCGCTGCCTGCGCCCCGCGGCTTTACCTGGCTCAGCGCCTCCTCTCTCCGCGCCGAGACGCGCTCGCAGTCCCGCAGCTGCTGGCGGGCCTGCCCCAGCTGCTCCAGCAGGCTCTCCACCAGCGAGCACGCCGGCTCCGCG
>VXBR01006874.1:1297261-1319549 GCA_013400215.1 Cisticola juncidis
AAGCCCCGGAGCGCCGCGTCCTCCCGGCGCCGCGCAGGGAATTCCCAGCTCCCACCGGGACTTTCCCCGCCCCTGGCGACCCCCTGGCTCCCCGCTCTCCCCGCTCCGCCTGCCCGAGCGGCCCCGGCGGCAGCAGCAGGAGGAGAAACGCCCGGGAATTCTCTGCCCGTGTTGTGTCTGCATCGGTGGAGAGGGGCGGCTCTGGACCCAGCGGAGCAGCGCGTCCCTCTCACAAGCCGAGCACCTGGGCAGGTGTAGAAGAGAAACTTCCTTAGCAAAGACCTCGAAGAGATCCAAAAGTCTTCGGTTGTCAAAATCTGTATTACCAGCCTGTGTTTATACTCAAGATGAGTTGATCAGAGCAAAACCAGCTGCCTGACACTGAATAAACTGTCAAGTTCTACTGCCCACCAGCTGCCCCTATGATGGAGAACTTTTCCACTCTCAAGGGGTAACACTCATGTAGTATTTCTCATCGGGTATGGTGAGTTGGACTGAAAGAAAGCATGTTTTGGATTGGTTTAGTTGTGTTCATATTACCATTCTGGTGGAACCAAGTGGGAGGAAAGAGGCTTAAACCAGTACAAAAATAAGTCCCCGGTTACATTTGGTTATTATTTGCAATAGTATTTATTGTGTGTACATGTGTGCATGAGAATCATAACATGTGCAACACGGAGCTCCGTGTGAGCACACAGCCTCAGTGCACAAGGTTCAGCACAATCACGGGAGATGTTTCTGGCCCAAGTGCCTCAAATACAGCAAATGAAATCACCACATGCTGCAGGTGGAGGCAGCTAAAAGAGCAGACTTTAGACAATGTGATAGAGAGCAGCCTCCTGTGTCAGCAGGTCTCAGGGTAAAGAGACACTGAATAATGAATAATTTGTGTGGAAGAACTTGCAGGAATGGGAACGTGAGGAAAGAAAAAGATGGTGAACTTAAAAGTTGAGACTGTCAGTCACCCTGGTGATGGATCAGGAGCCTCACGGTAGAGGCTCCTGACACATGATAGAATATTTCAGCCTTTCGTTAAGACAATGGGTGCAAATTCAAACAGTATAAGTTGCAATCAATTACAGGGAAAACTATTTTTCTGTAAGGGTAATCAAATATTGGAAGTAGAGAGTGAGGGCTAAAGACCTCCTGAGGTTCCTCTTAACATGAATTATCCTGTGATTCAATTAAGTTTTTTGAGGTGGAAAATCATTACTTCATCACCTTAATTATTATAGTAATTAATTCTAAGAATTATCCAAACTATTAGGAGTAATAAACTCAAAACAGTCTGTTAGCTGTTTCTAAAAATACAACTGAATTTTATAGAATTTTATTGCACAGAGGACCCTGTGTGACAGAAAAGGGTACAGCACTTGTACAGGTCCCTGGCATATTTGCTATTTCATTTAATACTGTAGATACTGAATGATTTAGAACAATGAAAAAATCTGTGTGGAAGTTGAGGGAATATAATTTTTTTTTTACCTGTACAGAATTATATTCTACACTCCTAAGATGCTGATTTTGGTGTGAAGAAAATAAAGTTCCTGCTTCAATATATCTGTACTTTATAATTTTCATATACATTAGAAGGAAAAGTTAAAAAACACATAGACTTCATGTTAGATTTTCATTATTGTGTTACAGTCAGAGCTAACTGAATAATTTGGAAAATAATTGCTTTTGCTGACTATCAAAATATTTTGTAGAAACAGATGATGAAACCCTGGTACTGAAGAAATGTTTGATTTCCTGCCAATTAATTAGCAAACTCCAAGGAAACTCAGCCATGCTGTGTTTGCAGGTGGGACACTGTTATCCTTACACCAAGCACAAGGGAATTTAGTTAGCTGCCAAATAGAATCCTTTATAATACATTTACATTTGTAGTATTGTATTAGGATATTAAAATTAAGCTTTACTGAAAAATTGGTATTAATAGTGCCTTGGATGAAGCCAGCATTCCCCCAGGAAAACACCACTGACTTAAGGGAAATTTGACCTACGTAAGTGCTGAGTAAGAAACTCATCCCACATGTTCTTGGGAATGCCCTAGGATGACTGTTTCCTTTTGTTGGTTCTGAAACGAGGAGGAATTCCTGGGAATTCAGTCCAAGGAGCTGGTGCCAAGGAATGAGTCACCTCCTAAGCTGTTTCGTAGCACCTGGCTTTTCCTGGATTGCCTCTCCCACGCTGTTACCCGGGCTGTTGATAAAGCAGCTGGTTTGTGCTGTGACACACTTGTCCTTTTCTGGGGTTGGACAATCAGGAGGGTTTTTTAAGTACTGTATGAACAATAGGTATGCTCTGCACGACTTAATATAAAGAAAAAAACCTTTATTTTCCGTACTGCGCTGGTTTCAACATGAACTATAAGGTGAGGTTCACTTTAACTCTTTCTCAGTACAGAGTGTAACACGATACTAAACCCATGAGAGAAAAAATTAACCCCAGATTTTGTTAAAGAACTCCTAACAAAGTTGTTTTGAATAAGTAATTCTGTGCACATCACAACTTACTATAATGTGTGAGATGCATCATAGAGTGTCTGAATAAAAGTGATTAGGTACTGCCTAGAAACAAAAAGGAAGTGAAGGTGCTCCTAGGAAAGCAGGAGGAAAGAAAGGTGAACAGTATGGTTAGATTAATGAAGGGTTCATATATGTACATATATTTAAAAACTCATTTTTAAGCATGAGTTATTTGTTGAGGGGTTAAGAATAATTCCTCTAAATGTAGTAGTTCTATTTCTGTAACAAAAATTTATGAGTCTTCATATTTAAAAGAGTAATTCTCTGTGGACAGGACTGTACAACATATGGGGGGTTCTGGCATTTTCTAAAGACTGACCTCTCCTCAATTTGTAAGAAATTGTATTTTTTACTTGTGGACTCCAGGTGTCATTCAGCCAATCAAGCTGTGGTTTACCCCATGGTCTTAAGTCACCACTAATTGTCCTGGAGGGTAAATTGTGACATAATGACACTTATGAAGTCTTAGAGTTATTTTGTAGTGATTTACCTAACCAGAACTAATTAGAAATTAGCAGGTGATCCTCTGGCTGCTGTAGGCTGAAAAAAGCAGTAAGTTCTCATTTCCTTTGCTGTAGGTCACACAGTGCAAAAGGAGGGAAAATAATCTGACGTACTCCCTGCTACACAAGATGCTGCCTGAGAGCTCTGTGCGTGTCCAAAAATCTGATTTTCACGCTGAGCAACTGAAGTGTTTATGATTTTGTGACTCATAGATTAACAATAATTATGAGCTGCAGGCATGTTTACACTTCTTCCATGGGCAGGACTAAACATCCTTTACGTACATCAGTGCATTGGATGTTCTGATGATACAAAGTTCCACGTTTCACTGCTGGAATGACAAACTCACTGAGGGGTTGGCCCCAGGGCTGCCGGGGTTCCCCAAACTGGGTGAACTCATTGCTGTGACGTGCAGATGTGGCCTTCTCTGCACTGAGGCTCTGACTTGGAACACAGCATTCCTTTTTCAGTCTTGTCTCCTGTTTACACACGTGAAAATATTTAGTTTAGCTAGGGGAAATAGAATGGGGTCTATTTATTTCTAATGTAAGATTTTCCCTGTTGATTTTTTTTTGTTTGGTTTGTTTTGGATTGGTTTTTTGGGGTTGGTTTGTTTGTTTGTTTTGTGTTTGGTTTGGTTTTCTGGGGGTTTGTTTTGTTTTTTGCATGATTTGCACTTCAGAGAATGTAAAAACCAAAAGTATTTTGATGCAGAGGGCAAAGTCCCAGGGCCCATGTTCTGCATCACAGTAAGGCTGAAATAACCAGGATGAGCCATACAAAGCCATGACATTGGTCAGATCCATAGCAGCCTCAACACTTTTCCTTAAGAGGTGTTTCTTTCACATTTATGTGGACAGAGCTGGTTCAGTCTCATCCTTATGGGTGTTAGTAGGTCAGCTGGATACACACTGGTATGGGTCTCTCACAAGCCCCTTGGGCTGTTTGTGTCCATATCAAGGCAACAGCTTTCTGTTATGCTTTGTTACTCCTCAATGCCTTGGTTAGCTGTTTCTAAAAATACAACTGAATTTTATAGAATTTTATTGCACAGAGGACCCTGTGTGACAGAAAAGGGTGCAGAACTTTGCTGCAGTTCACCCTCCTGTGCTTACTTATCCCCCCAAATGTTCAGCCATTTCAGGCCCTGCTGTAGTTGCCCCTGGATAGTCTCACTTTTGCAGTTTCTCTTTTGTCTGCCCATGGCACTATAGTACCACATGGCTCAGGCTGACCTTGCAGACTGGAATTTATTGTAGTGCTGCTGCTGCCTCTAGACCCTAGAAGTTCAAGCAGTTTTCTTGGTTCCTTAGAAAACCCTGTCATGATGTCACTGATTTTTGAGCTGTGATTCTATTTACAAGAATGTAAAAAGCTCTCTGGTGCATGGAAGTGATCAGCACGTGGGGGCTGTTTCCTTCCTCACAGGCTTAGATCACTTCACTCCTCCTTAGAAGCAAGTTACTTCTTTGAGCTTGTTCTGGATGAAACCTTGGGGTTTGCCCACGTCTATTTATTCCTGCTGGGCAGTGAAGGATGTGTTGGCTTGTAGTTGTGATAGGTCACCTATTCTTAAATCTGATTATTTGGGATACTGCAGACAATTTTTTTGTGTGTGTGTTGCAGGAAACACTGTCTTAACTCTTGATATATGATCCATATTACAGACTTCTTGTGGATTTTATATATATTAAATGGATTTTCTGCTTTGGTTAATGTAGAGTGATGTGTTTTTCTGGTTTCTGTTATTCACCTTTCCTCAAAGGCCGGCCAATTTTAAAGCTAAACTGAGGGGAAAAAATTAAATTATTAAGTCTGAATAAGTACTTGTCATTCACTTGCAAGACTGGAAACAAAAGGGCTGCAGGTAGAAACCTAGTTATTTGCAGATTTGTTTGATATGTTAATGTTGTGCAATGAAACTTCTTGAAGTGGTGTCCATGATGTTTCTGATCAAGACCACTCATTCTGACTAGAACAAAATCAGTTTCAACATTTTTGATCTTTAGCTTTTTCTGTTTAGCAAACAGACCTCTAGAGTTTGGTTAGATAGATTTCTGATTTAAATATCTTCTCTTAAACATTTTTTTTAAAGGATGATGGGAAAGGTGATTTTGTAAGACTATTGGGAACCTCAAAATAAATTATAGTTGAGTAGGAATTCAATTCTCCTAGAATTCTAAATCAGGAAAAAGAAACATTGGATGCTTCTTAGAATGTCCTTGGAACTAGGTGGTGAAATAGTTTCAGAACTATAATACAGAAGAAGTGTTAGGAAGAATTAAGTAACTAGAACAAGAAAGTGGAAGTGTCCTTACCCTATCATTCACTCTTGTAAAGAAATAAATGAATTTCCTAAAATTCTGATTAATGTCAAGTTCAGAGGCAAGAAGCAGCACAGTTATGTTCCTCTGGAGCTCCATAAAGCAGAAAATCCATCCATCACCCGGGCAGGAAAGGGAAAAGCAGTTTTCAGCAGAGTTTTAAGTCTTTAATGTAGTGTTTTGCAAACTGAAGTGAGGAACTAATGCCATGCAGACACCAGCTACTGAAGACTTCAGCTCCTGTTCAAGAGTGTTTTGTTATTAGCCAGAATAAGCACATTCTCAGTCATAGGTCGTGCTTGAAGCAGACAAGCGTTTTGACACTTCCTGCTCTCAAACAGAATTAACTTAATATGGAAAAATAGTATTTCTGAGGAGCCTGAATGCCAGTACCTTCTCAGGCTTAGCACAATAAATTAGTCTAATGTGGACATGCAAATAGGTATGGATTGTAGAAGAAAAAAATCATGAAACCATAAGAAAAAAATACTGTATTTCTTGGAAGTGATGATTCCTGAAAAAAAGCCACTGTAGCTGTTTTCTTGGTTGAATGTGTCTGAGCTACCCAGTGGCACAGGAACTTACACTCATGGTACAGTGAAATATGCCTGTGTCTACAGGAATAAATCTTTCCAGCTTTAAATTAAATGTTTTTCCAATTAAATTAAATTTATGCAATATATTATGATTATTGCTGGGTTAATGTACATTTTAGGGTAGGTGGCTGTTTGGCAAAGTCTTTACTATCTTCTTGCCCAAAGGTGTGGAGGAAATAGTCTAGGGGATTCTAGATGTATGGTTTTCATTAAAGTTTCTGTTGAGAGCTACTAATATATTTAATGTAACAAATAGAGAGGCCACCATCTAATGGAGTGAGTTTAAGAATTGTCTGACGTTGATCTCTGCTGTCTCTTCCCTTGAGTTTGCTGCTTGACTCAAGTAAATTTTGTAACAGCTTAATTTGCTTTGCCATTTGAATCTTCCAGTACTGACAATAGGGACACACAATTGTGTAGGTGGCTTAAGGGCCAAAAGGCTGCAGAATATTAAATATTTGGTCTATGGAATGAAGATCATATCAGTCTGTGCTTAGACTGATGTAATTTTTAGAGAACCTCAAAGATTTGACTTCAAACTGGTTTAACAGAATGATCCATTCTGACCATTTAACTGACACACTTGTCTGTTTATGACTGAAATGCTTGGAAGTCAGCTGTGAGAAAGTTAATTATGTGAGGCCTTGCATAAACAAAGTAAGAAATGTTCTCTACACTGTAATGCTCTACATACTGGTTTATTTGGGGCTAGAAAGTCTGATTTAGTATAATTGTGACATTCCAGTTTCAGAGTGTGCAGACACATAGAGACCTTTAAAAGGACTGGTTTCAAACACAGTGGGTTTGAACTTCAAGGATTTCCACCAAAGTCACAATTTTCATGTAACCAACTTTGGAAAGACTCCCTTTTCTCTGAGAGCAGATAATAATATTGTCATAATTTTGTATTTACTGAAATTACACCTATAAAAGTATTTAGAGGTGTTGTTACAAGAGGAGATTTGGAAGAAGAGTGTTTTTGTTGGATCCTCTGCTGTATCTGGAAAAAGAACAAAGACCTTTTGAGATCTTCTCTACTTCCTCAGATTAGTTGCTCTGTCTCTCCCTACAAACTTTGCTTCTATTGTATCTGTATACCCCATTTGCACCATCACCACTGGGACTTGGAGATAAAACAACTCCTTGTAGTATTTTTTTTTTTAATCAGATTTCTGACATGATGGTGTGACCATTAGCTGACCCAACAGCTTTTTAAAAATGAAACACAATCGCCCCCATCTCTTATTTCCTGTGAGCTATGCAGGAAGTGTCTCAGAATGAAAGAAAAGCTTTGAATTTGCCAGATAATGAGTCCAAATCTTGGTTCATGGTTCTTTCCTGTAGGCAAAATGGTGGGTTTCTTGTAAACTTAAAGGAAGTGGAGTGAAGGAGTTCACTTGTGTGATAGTGAGAGTAGCCAAATGATTGATTAGCTGTGGAGAAGGGAGCTGTGCTTTGGACATTATTTCCTTCCAGAGGTACTAGAGGAGTGTGATGGGTGGATCCCAGCTGGCAGGTAGGATCCCCCCCACAGGGTGGGGGAGAGAATCAGAGGGGCAAATTCTAGAAAGACTTGTGTGCCGAGGTAAGGGGAGTTTGGAAAAAAGAAAAGAAACCAAACAACTGATGTGAAGGCATCACTCAACACCTCCCATCAGCAGCCAGTGTCCAGACAGCCCATGAGTAATGCCTTGTTTTGACACACCCCCAGTTTTACTGCCGAGCACCACGTTCAGTAACACTGAAAATCTCTTGGGTCACTGGGGGGCAGCTGTCCTGGCCATGGCCTTGCCCTCCTGCCCATCCCAGCTTCTCCCAGGGGGCAGAGAGAGAAGGGAAGGCCCTGAGGTTGTGCAAGCACTGTCCAGCAGTAGCTAAAGCACTGCTCTGTTATCAGCTTTGGTGTCAGATCTGAAACACAGCATTGTTCAGGCTGCTGTCATTAAAATTACCCAACCACACTTGGTACAGCGAGAGTTACCCCAAACAGAGTTGGGGGAAGGCACCCACATTTTGTAGCATTTACACAGCTCTTGCCATTTTCATTTAAATCAATGAAATCAGGCAAGGATTCTTTTCCTCTGCTTCGGAATGAAAAGACCTCAGGCAATGAGATACCAAGGAGCTGCTTAAAGTTACATATAATAACAAAAGATTATGAGCTGAAGAAGCACAGAATCCTTGAGCTAAAGAACACTGAAAACACTTTGGAAAAGAACAGGCAGTTTTCAAGATGTAACGTCTTGAAATACATCTATGTCTCTATAATGTCTATGATAAAAATAGTATCAGAATATGTTCATGACTCCTGCTAATAGAGAAAATTGTTTAGAATAGTCAGAAAACAGTATTAGTCTCTTTCCCAGGTTTACCCATAGATTAATGTCAATCTATACTAGAAGATTACATGTGAAAGAAATTTTCCAACCTCTCCTTTTCTCATCGTTATTAATAATGTCTTCAACCTCAGCAATATTCTCAGATGTACATCTCCTACAAAGCAATATAAGCCAAATGGAACAAGTCTCTGCCAGAGCAGCACCTTGAAAATTTCCCAGCATATCTCCCTAACACCTACAGGATGGCTTTGCCACAGGGGAGCTGTGATTCCTGCCTGTCATGTCAGGTTTTCTGTAGCTCTGCCAGAGCACATGACGTTCAAAGTGCTGTTATCCCCAGGGTGATCACCGTGTGTTTGTTCCTGCAGAGCCTGCACAGGGGATTGCTACCCAAGAGGGCTCTAATTCCCTCGGGCAGAGGGAAATGGAACTGAGAACCTGATCTTCCTGTGCACTGTGAGAGAACCTGGTGATTAAAGGGCTTTCCTGGCTGCTCTGTGTGGGAAGCAGTTTGAGAGTCTTGTGCCCTGTTGGAAAGAGGAGATGCTTTTGCAGGAGTGCTGTCCCTGCTTGTTGTGCTGCTGTTTCAGTCTGGAGCTGGTCAGTGCTCCAAGGAATTTCATGAGCTGCTCCTCACTAACACACAGATGCTGGAAGCCTTGTCAGAGGAGTCAGCCTGGTGCTGATTGGTCATTTGTCCATATCTGTCATGCTGTGGCTTTAGTCTTGCAAAGAAACTTGGAGTCTTTGGCATCCATGAGGGCAGATAATGGAGAAGGGCCCTCCTCTCTGCTCCTATCCTTGTGTACAGAGGCTTTTCCATAGGATAAGTATAGGAATGAATGATGATCTTTATTCTGCTCAGCCCTCTGCCAGTGTCAGCCTGGCAGTGACTATGCTGCTATGGCTTGCCCACAGACTCGATAGGTTCAGCTAAATACAACATGAGATGTGATAAAATGGGGAACTGATACCTTTTTTCAAAGTGTAGCGTGCTCAATATGATGGTGAGTGGCAAAAATGTATTATTACTGTTACTTCTAAAGGGTGATGCTGAGTAATTTGAATAAATATCTGCCGTTTATGGTTCTTGATTTCAAATTTGTGTGAGACGTGTCCTTCCTTTTCCCGGCATGTGCCTCACTGCTTTTAAAGCAATATGATGATGTCATTTGATTCTGGCAGAGGATGGGCAGATATGTGTGTGTAGCAACTGGTATGGAGGCAAACAGGGAAATACCTGCACCAACATTTGTTGCAAGTTGTGCCAGGGAAAGCTTAGGCTGGATATTAGGAAAAAACTCTTCACCAGAAGCTTTATCAAGCACTGGAATGGGCTGCCCAGGGCAGTGGTGAAATCAGCATCTCTGGAAGTATTTAAAAGATGTGTAGCTGTGGCACTTGGGGATGTGATTTAGTGATGGACTTGGCAATACTGGGTTGACAGTTGGACTTAATGGTGATCTTAAAGGTCTTTTCCAACCAAAACAATTCCATGGTTCTATGAAACATGTACTCTTGGCTGGTGGTGATTCAAAGTGGGATGTGTCATTACAGTTTATGGGTGGCATGGAATAACAACATGACTGTCAGTGTGAAGCAAAGGTGAGAGCCCTCTTCATTCCTCTAAATTCTCCTTTTATAAAGTACTTCAATACAATGAATATGATTGGTCATTCAGAGCCTACTCTCCTTTGTAAACATCTTTGCCAGTAAACATGTTGGAAAAACACCACCTGCTGATGGTTTTCACTTCCCAAGGATTGTTTTGGTTCCTCCTTAAGATTTTCCCAGACCAGAATGAGAATACTGCTCACTTATCTTTCACACAGACTCCAGCAGTGCCCGAAGCCTAAATTCCAACCACTGTCAGTACCCACAGGGATGTAGTTGCTTAACATGCAGAAATTATCCTGCTGCTTACATGAAGCAAACTGTTCAAAAATATTGTTTTTCCATATTTTTGCTCCTTCACTGCAGCAGAGAAATGACCCAGCAACACTGTGGGGGCTGTGGTGATGGGGATCATAACAAACATGGTTGAGAATGGGCCCCCTTCACACATTTTTTTGCCTGTGGAACCAGGCTGGCAGATTATCCTGCTTCCCAGACCGTGTGATGCAGCATCTAGCTTAAAAACTGTATGTATGCCCAGCCAGCCTTTGCTTCATATCTTAGTTTCTGTGCAAGGAGCTTTTAACTTTCTGTATTTCAAGCAGCATTGTGTATGTGACCTGTGGAGGGTGCACCAAGCAGCTCTGCAGCTGATTTTAGCTCAGGCCAGCAGCCTTGGTCC
This sequence comes from Cisticola juncidis, assembly GCA_013400215.1. Lineage (NCBI taxonomy): Eukaryota > Metazoa > Chordata > Aves > Passeriformes > Cisticolidae > Cisticola > Cisticola juncidis. Next base: position 1,307,852 of record VXBR01006874.1, read on the forward strand.
ATGCCTGAGCAGAACTGGGATCCTGGGACAGTGGCCAGGGCCCTGCCCCTGCCTCACTTCTCCTCACCTCCCTCCCTAGGGACTCATCCAGGAAATCCCCAGCTGATGGCTGTCCCTGGTTCTTGCCCAAGGAGCTGCTCTGCACTTCTGGAGTGACTCTTATGGCTTTCATGGGTAAGGCTGCTGCCCCTTCCTGCATTGCTGCCCCCCTTGTGTCATTAAGGTATCCAAAATAAAGGAGGGACTGCTTTGTATCCTCCAGACTTTTGTATTAATGGCCTGAAGCACATAACACATGTCCTGGCACATAAATCTCCTCTTTTCAACACTCTCCTCCTTCACAGGAGGCTGCTAGTGAGGCTAGCTGGAGGAGCAAAAACCTTACCTGAGTCCTGTGCACGTTGTCTCTCCATTGACCACAGTCCCCCTGCTGTGCTCTTGAAGATGTGGCTGTTTTACCCTCAGAAAACACCCAGGATCTATCAGCATCTATGGTATCTTTATAAAGATAAAATGTCTTGTTCAGTGTTCATTAACACACTGGACAGCAGAGATCAGAGTGCAGGAGGATACAAACTTCATCATGAAATAAATCCTCAAATCTCCATAAGCAGCCTGTCTGAGGCTGCTGTTAACAGCACAGAATAACAAAAAGGATCTTAGGGCATTAGCTCTATTTTATTTTCCCCAAGAAAAGCTAGGGTTACTTAACTTGCCACATGCCTGCTGTTGTTTTTTTTTTTGTTTAAAGTCTGAGTGCTGCACTGGACTTGGAAGCACTGAAAGTTTTAATTTTGCCACAGGTTTGAAATTGGTTAGCCTGTACATACTGAAAGGTTCAGCAACATTTATCACCGTCACTCTTTGGGTGTTTCCATTTAAAATTCTAAAAGATGGTGTCAAACATCTACAAGCTTATGTTGGGAGGTCAGAATATTTGCAGTGACATCCTGCTGTGTGCAGATCCTGGCATAAATGGTGCCAGGCCCCCTTAGCAGATCTGTGAAGAACATCTCCACTTGGATACACACTTGACTTAAATATTCCTCTCTGGGCCGTGTTAATGTTTAGTTGAGTATCTCTTCTTGTTTGATGTAGATTTACACACAACAATCAGGCCATTTAATGGCACAACTCTTCCTAGACACCTCCTGGGAAAATGAGGCACGTTAGAGCTGTAGTATGTGGCACTGCTTTCTTTCAGTTTGCATAATTCTGAGCTTTGTTTCTGGTTGTATGTGTTTAACCAGGCACAGCGAGTACTCAGTGCCAACAAGCAAAAGCAGAAGTTGCAGCACTGCAGTTTGCACTGTCAGGGTTCAGTGCTCAGGACTGTCACGTTTCTTCTTCTGGAGGTCCCCAGTGCATTCCTTGATGTGTCAGCCAAGAAAGTGGCTGTCATGGCTGGACTTGGGACTTTCTGAAATTTTCTTGCCACCAAAAGAAATGTGACTGAATCTGGACTTAACCATGTTAGTACAACTGTAGGAAAATTTCTGAGAACATTTGTTATGGGTAAGGGCAGCCTCTGAAACTGAGACTTCGTCACAAGCTCGTGAAAATCTCTAGGATGGAGTTTGTGTGCCTCTCCTGCGTGTGTGACGCTGCAAACCAAGAGGAGTGGCTCCCCTGGGTGCTGTGCATGACTCTGCACTTCTGTGATTGCTGTTCTGTGTGAGATGGCTGGGCATGTAAAAATAGCTCTGCTTACTCAGATGCACCTGATGTCTGCAGAAAAATACCACTGGAACACCTTGTGCTTCTTTCCCATAACCAGCAGCAAACAGAAAGCAAGATTTAAAAGAATGGGAAGATAATTCAAAGTTCATTTTCAGCATTCTGGGTTGTTGTGGTTTTTTTTCCAGCTTTTTTCCAGCATTTTTTTTTCTCATTCCTTTTCATCTTTTTTTTTTTTTTTTTTTTTTTTTTCACATGGAGAAACAAATAATTTCTTATTCCTTTGCAAGGGTGATACCAGTTCTAAGTTTCTGTAACTTGGGATCTTTGTGAAAACAAGTTTTTAATTCATATTCCGCTTTATCTGCCCATCTGAGACATCTTTCATAGGCACTAACATGACTAACATGCCTACTGGGTTGTTGCAAGGAACAGAAGATCCTGCTGCCTCAGTGTGTTATTGCCATGTAAATACAGATTTTCACTGAAGGCTAATTACAAGGCTTTTAAAAGACAAAAAACTTTTCACATAAGAATTCTGGAGTAAGAACTTTTTTTACCTGGTATTATAAAATGTTATATAGAAACAGACATGACATTGCACATCACAGGAGCTGTTTATATATTGTCAGATCACACTTGTGTGCATGTGTAGACACACAAACAGAGCCAATGCTGTACAGTCTTGGCTCTGTACAGAGTACATAACTGATGCAACATGCTGGAAAAAGCTAGATTATTAAGAGACAAATTATATTCGAGTCCCTCACTCTGTTTAGAGCAGTAATGAGGTTTTTTGGTTACTTTGGATCCTTGTTTATTGAGCTGGGGCTGTGGGCTTTATTTTGTGTGTCTCACAATTAAGGCAGTGTATTTCAGTGTGCTGATAATTATCTAATCTTGTTTGAAATAGTCTTATCAAAAGAACATGGATTGCACCCATTTACTTCAGAAATCCTGTGAGTCACAGCATCAGAGAGAAACTGAAAATGAAATCACTCCTCTAGTTAATATGATTTTTATCAATTTTTACTCTAGCACAACCCAGATATGTGGCTAACAGGTCAGGGCTCCAGATGCTCTTGGCATGTTACTCAGGCACCATAGCTCAAAGTTCTAACACCACATGGCCAAGATAGAAAAGTAACATTATGATCAGTTCCATTTACTGCTTATGTTTCTCCATTTAAAAAACCCAAGCAAAAAACCCACTCAAGAAAAGAAAACCAAGAATTACAGGAAGGTTACTACAGGGGTCAGCAGGAAAATGACTAGTGAAAAATCTTCAAAGTAAATGAATCACAAGTAAGCAACCTTGTGGAGTCTATTTCGTTTCAGTCAACAGTATTTTAATATTTACAGGAGCATTTCTGTAGTGGTTCTCAGTGGAGAAAAGTTCTCAGTGGGCTTCAAGAAATGAAAGCATCAGATTCTGGTAATGTATAGACTGGTGTTGAACCAACTCCTTCTCAAAACATAAGTTCTTTCCATCTCTATTGCATCATAATACAGCTGTATGAAAGCTGTAATACAAAGAGGTCCAAATCATACTTTACAGTAAGATTTGTAAACATTTTCCCATTACCAATTGTTCCTTTTCTCTGTTCTTTTGTGATCTAAAGAGGGGCTGTGACATGTTTGGTTTTCAGTAAAGTAAAAGGAAGTGCAGACAGTGAGTTTACCAAGTTTGTCACCCCAGGCTAATAAATTGATTTGTTTAATCTTCATAGAAGCTACAATCTCACAAGAATTTTCTAATTCAGTACAAAAAGAGAAGAAAAATCCCTGTAGCCTATATAACAAATATATTCAGTAGAGCCCTTTCTAAAATGTTGAATAAAAGGAAACATTCATCACAGTGGGTCCAATTACCAGGAAACTGTTGCAGATTTCATTTAACGTTTATTACAGATTAATATTTTCTCCAATTATTGATTTAAATCTAATAAAATATAGAATGTTTATCTGGCTTAGATAAAGTACATTGTAAATTGTTATTTCGTAGCAGTAATATTACCTAGAGTCTTCATCTGCTTTTTTAAAGGTTACAGAGAAAAATCAGTATTCTTATTCCCCTTTTAGTGACAGGAAACTTTGGATGAAGAGGAACTAAGGAACAATTAAAAAAATATAAGCAGACAAAAAACAGGTGTATTTATTATTATATAAAGGAGTGCAAATAGAGAAATTTATTGGGGAGGGGGAGGTATCAGAAAGGACATGGGACAAAATGAAATCTGCTCTAGTACCTGTTCACTCTAAAGGCACAGCTCTGTTTCATAACCTGGTTCTGACATCATCACTCATTTTTCCACACTACTGCCACGTGGTTTTCTCTAGAAAGAAGATAAATGTGAACCAAAAATGCAAAGCCAGACAGTGCTTTCAGACCAGGAGAATGTGCTCTTTCACAAGTTTCGTCTGTGTCACCGCTTTCCCATCATGTACGGAGCAGTTTGCACGCTGCCTCTCAGTTTCCTTCTGTGCTACCAGTAAAGCTGCTGTGGTTTTAGCAAGGCTTTAAACTGTGGCCAGTGGAGGGAAAAAACTCCAGCTTTTGTTCTAGAGGAGGCAAACACAATACCAGAGATTCAGTTCTTCCTCTCACAGATTTTTTCCTCATGTCACTTCAAATAAACCTGACCCCCACTTCAGAGCCAGCTGACCTAAACTTACCATGGCAAGGCCATTGAAACTGAATTATTTACATTGACAGCTAGAGTGTGATGTCCTTTCCCACAAATGTTCATGTTTTTGTTTCTGTCCTCAACTCTTGCATTTTCAGCTCTCAGCCACTTCCCTTCTATTATTATGATAGTACCAAATGTGTTGATGTGTGTTCAGACTTGGAATTGATTTATTTTTAAAAAAGAATGGGAAAAAAAAGTCCATCTGGCTGCTGTCAAGTCAAACATATTATGAAAGAAGTTGAGAATTGATGCTGTTAAAAAAGAACTCAGCTGCTGTTCCTCACTTCTAGTACAATACTGGACACTTGGGTGGAGCAGTGCTTGAAATTGGCAGTCACTGGAAATCTTCATTTCTAAGCAGCATCTATGATATATTTATAAAAATAAAATGTCCTGTACAGCAATAGACTGACACTGAAAAGATATATCAGATCTTTTCCATATTTTTAGTAGATTTGTTGCTTTTCTTGTTTGGTGTCATGGAAATGGATAGTAGCAGAGGGAAACAGTGGAAAATTTGACTGTTCTACTCCCTTTTCACAGCATTTTCCCATTCTTTAGTGTTGGAAACCTGGATATATGGTTGGAAATCACTCACTTCCCTCCTGATCTTAGAAACATTTTAGTCTTTGTCCAGGTTGTCAGGTGTCTATATTCAGTGGACTCAGTTTTTTGATTCCTGTTTTTTGGGGAGAACTGCCATCTCCAAAAATATCACAGCTATTTTGGATTTCTGCTCAACAATACCCTGATCTCATCACCTTTACATATGCAGTGGTTCCTCTATGGTTCAGAGTGATCCTGGGCAACAACACCAAATTAATATTTCCTGTAGCCAAAGTTACAGGATTATAAGGGCATTGTATTTGTGCCAGTATTATTTAGACAGACGAAATTATTTTTCTTTTTCCCTGAATAAAGAAAAGGGGAAGTACAAGTAGAAGAGGATTAAATGTACATTTGCAGATTTTTTCTTCTACATTATCTTTTCTACTTAAACTGCCCATATGTTAAATTCTAGACTGCTCTAGAATAACTCTATTTTGGACAAGTCCTCTGTACTTTTCCCACACTTATGCAGAAGATTACTGAAGAAAAACACCAAGTTTGTAAACTAGAAGTTCATGTAAACGCATAGTTCATGAATGGATATGTATGTATGCATAGACAATGAATATGTATATATATTTATATGCAAATATTTTGTGTATATACATGTGTGTAGACAATGTGTATATATGTGTTTTAATATATATTTATATACATTTATACAACAGAGTAGTGATTGGACCACATATTTTCCCATTTTTACTTTCCAGTATGAGAATTTGGGAAAAGTAATAAATATAGCATTTGGAAAATTAGAAAGCATGTGAAAATCAACACAGACAAGACCAGTATTTTCCCATGCTTCTAATCTAATCTGCTGTAATTGTTATTTAAAGGCTAATTTCATAGCCAACCAATGATCTTTTCTTTCCTTCTTGCCAGTCCCACACTCTCCTGCAGCCTGACTGCAGTATAAAAAATATAACTCAGTAATAAATAAATACCACTTGTTTATCTGTTTTGGAAAGAGCAGTGGCTGCAGCTGGAGGGAAAGGGAGGTCACACAGCAGGTTCTAGGCTGAGAGGTGAGGGTGACAGCAGGCTCCACCAAACCTCCCGGTTATAGTGGGCTTGCTAAGTCCATAACTGACCTTTCACTCTTCTGGTTTGGGATCCTTTGTTGGGGCTTATAATGGCTAGAATTTTGGTGTTTCCATGGTTATTTTCACTGGCAAAATGTAAGGGTGAGACNGTGCACCTGCAGCCTTGTGTTTTGTGTATTACATGCTGAGGTGCTGTGCTGGGCTGTACCTGGGGGTGGTGAAGTTGCCAAAGTGTTTTGATTCAGGATGAGAACCCATCCCCACATCCCCCTGCCACTCCAGCTTCCAGCCAAGCAGTCACAGGTCAGCAGCTGCACTGTGTCTGTGCACGGGCATTGGAAAGCAAGGGACATCTGATTTGTGCCATCTTCCCTGGCCTTGCAGAGCACAGCTGCTCCTTCCCAGCTGTGTACATCACATCCCAGGAGCAGAGGCCTTTACCAGGGGGATATCCCTTCCCTGTTCCCTTCCAGCTAAACGCAGACCTCCTGGTCAGCATTGTCACACAGCTTTGCACAAGCATCCAAGAGCTGCTGGGGAGGGCTCAGGCTGTGCAGCCGAGGGCTGAAAGCCAAAATGAGCAGGGTTTGTGACTGTCTGTGTGCAGAGGGTGGGGATGGAGGTGGAGATGCAGATGCAGATGCAGGGGATGCTGCACTCCCACAGCTTCCCGTGGCCAAAGCGCCGCTTCCCTGTGGCCTGTGCCTGGCCCATTTTGCAAGGTCAGGATCGAAGGGTGAAACCATTCCCTGACCCTCCTGGCTGACTCTCACTAACAGAGAAAAGCAGGCGTTCCGGGGAAGCCGAGCCTTGGCAGGGAACCTCCGCGACCTTCGTTGCCCTCTAGTGACAAGCCGGGAGCAGGTGACAGAGGCCAGCGAGGAACAGATAAATAAAAATCATTAAACAAACATGTGCCATTAACCCTCTGGGCTTCTTTAGCCAAATGATATTTTGTAATAAGATTTTTTATTAGTGTCATTAATTTATTAGCTCTTTAGGAAGGAAACCTTTTTTTTACATGGATGATAGCCATGTTGTTTTGTTATGTCTAAATATTTACAATATTCATGCTGAAATACTAAATAATGGAATGATAACGACTTCACTGTTAAGAATTCCATTGTGCTGGCTGATACAGGTGAATTGCTGAGATCAGCTGTGATTGAAATTCCCATTAACTTCTTACCTCCCTTAGGAATGCTTCACAAACAGAGTTTTCCTAGCACACTGATAAAAACCTGGGTGGAAGCAAATGATAATCACGGAAGGGGTCAAACAGTGCTGTTGCTGACACAATGTTATCTGAATTTCTGAAAAATTGACACCTTTACCCTTGGTTTAGGTGGTAGTTTTACACCACTACTCCAGTCTTGAGGCTGATTTTTGTGTCTTACAAATCACAGGTCCCAGTTTAAGGCAAACTATTTTTATTGCTTATTTGCAGGTTTTATTTCGTATGATGAAGGAATAAGCTCATGTTCACTGGATTTTCCTGTGTCATCCATAGCTTTCCTGGAAGGTGGCTGGATCAGGTGGGGTTGGTCTCTTTCTCCAGGCAGCAACTGACAGAAGGAGAAGACGTGGTCTCAAGCTGCACCAAGGGAAATATAGGCTGGATATTAGGAAAAAGGTTTTTTTTACAGAAAGGATAATAAAGTATTGGAATGCTCTACCTGGGGAGGTGGTGGATTCACCATCCCTGGATGTGTTTAAGGAAAGTCTGGATGTGGCACTTGGTGCCATGGTTTAGTTGAGGTTAGGGTTGGGTTGGATTTGATGATCCTGGAGGTCTCTTCAAACCCAGTGATTCTGTGATTCTGCTTTTAAGTGACAGGTACCACGGACAGCCGTGCCCCCCTGCAGACAGCTGTGCCACATGTTCTGTCAGACAAAGGATCTCAGTGCCTGCTTGTTCTTCTTGGCCATGAATCTCCCAAGGTAAGACACTCCTAACTTTGTTTTTTGCTGAGTGCTGACCTGCTATACTCTGCTGGTGAATGATACTGATGACCTGTTAATGAGGCAGAGTCAAACTTCTGGCAAGAGTAAGGCATGCAGCGCCAGGTGTTTCTGTCCCATCTGTATGTGGGCCACCCAAAAGCTGCTCATGTCTTTTGTCCTAGAAGAGGGGAGTGTGACTGCATTTAGAGACTTTTCAATAGAGAATTAGCCCACAAATATTGGAAGGCCCTTGGTCTTTACATTTTAACTGCACTTTTGTACTGGGCAGGAAAAAACTTACAAGAAGATATTTCATGCTTTATTCTGCTAAGGATAATTCCTTATCTGTAACACCTTGAATTCCCTGTTAAAATGCTTATCACAGTCAGAGGTTCACACCTTACATCCAAAATCTTTTTGTTGCCTTTCTCAATCTTCAGAATATTTACTTTTACATTATCATTAAGCCAACTCACATTAAAAAATTTCAGTTCCTGATGAGTCATAATCATCAGTACACTGCTTCCCACCCTGACTGTGGCCACAGGAATCATTACCACAAACCCTTCAGTTATTTATGGTGTCCACTTCTTAGAACACAGTGTCCCTTCACCCTTGTCTTGGTGTTTAACTGGTACTCACCAGAGTTCCTTACAGCTCATCCTGTGTGTCTTTGTCTGTGGATATCCAGAAATGCCACAGGGCCCCAGTTCAAAGGGTCACGGGCACACAGCCCTACGTTAGCCAATATTTACCTCTACAGTAATCATTTGCCAATGCTGTAAAACCCTGGGACTCATCTCAGCATCTGCTAATGTGATTCCATGTGAGATTTGCAGCAGGCTCACACGCTGTGCCTGTCCCTGTCACACATCACAAGTCCCACCTCATCTCTGGTGATGCACAGCTCCTCCTAGGCCTGCCTGAATGAAAGGAATGCTTTTCCTTTCACCAATCTTCCCCAGGCTGACAGGGGTGTAAGTGCACAGAGCCTGGAGTTTCTGTAGAAATTCTCAAGTCACAGGATGCATGAACCTACCTGAGCTCTAGACCATGAAAATTATGGACTGTACATTTCTGACTGCATTAAAAGATACTGCATCAAAAGAGACCATGTACAGGTGCTGATCAACTGCATCAACCTGATTAGTTGCATGATGGATTTAAAAATGGGCTGGTAGAGAATTCCTGTCTGTCTGTGAAGAAGCTGTTGATCTCTGGATCATGCATTCAGAATTAGAACCATCTGACAGCAATTTATCTCACTGCTGTCCTAAACATGTTGGCTCAAAATTAATTTTGTTCTTCTAATAAAGATGAAAAAAAACCAAATTACATAAGGGCAGGTTTTTTCATGGTCTTGGACGAGACAGCAATATTAAACTTTATACAAAACAAAAGAGAACAGAAGTTTCACATTATCATGTGAGTTTAAGGGAGTTTAGAGCAGCACAAGTATTTTCCCCTGCATGTAGTAACCAAAACTCTTGCTTTTCATAGAGCAGCAATGTTGCTTCAAATCCTGTAGTGCAATAGGTGTAGGGAGTAGGATGTGCTTTGTTTCCAGGCAAAATCAGATATTTACCATATCTCTACAGAGTGAGAAACTCTGTAAAGTCCCTTTGTCCATTTCCTTCTGCTTTGTAACTCCTGAGTAAACTTCCCAATTCTTGATGTTCATACTTCTGTATAAATACAAAAGTGTATATAATGGCAGTGATATTTGCTGTCAAATATTGTCATTGTAGGCATCAGAAAGCTTCCCGGTCATCAGCAGATTAAAGGCTGCCAAGGTGAAACAGGTGTGGCTTGGTTTACATATGCCTTTTGCATTTTGTTAAACAGACAAGTGACAGAACCAGAAGGGAAATTTGGAAGTCAAGACTCATTCTAAACCTTCTTTTAAAGTAATCCAATTTACATAATATATAAACATAGAGTAATTCAGCAGCCGGAACCCAAAGGTAGGAGCTCTGATCTCTTAATTATAACATGGAGCATTTTGCATATGTCAGTTAAAGTTTCCAGATCTCATTTTCCTGGTTTGTCAAGTAGAGAAAATAGTAATCATCCTCATCGTAGGGTTCTTAATCCCTTTTAAGGATTTTTAAGCACTATAAAAAAGAAAAAATACCCTATGATGGTGTTCCTAGTAGCGATGTGGTTGGACTGTCTGCAGCCTGGGGGGCATGACTGGTTACCAGGGGCTGTAGTAACGAGGGTTTCAGCCACATCTGGATGAGCTGTTATTACTCAGGACACATCTTTAGCCTGTTGCTGTGTTATAAGAACTGCTGCCTTCACCACTGAGAGTTGTGCAACTTCCCTCTGGCTTCTAAAGTTGTTGTTTCCAAGGAATTCCTTTCTTCTGGTAACTGGTAATGGTTTCTCAGGCAGCAAGTCTAGATGCTGACTGTTTATCATCATCCTGTTTTATTTGAATGTTAATGACAAAATAGAAGCAGTCAGACCACATCTTCTTTTTTCCTTCCAGAACTTTTTTATATAAAGATCTTCTCTCAATTTAAAGTGTGGGTGCTTATTGGAATCAACTGAAAACCAAGAAGTGTCATTCATTGCTCAGTTCTTCCTGAAGGAAAGATGGAAGAAATATCTGTGGGCTGGAGGAAGAAGAGGAGAGCTAAGGCCATCCCTGCTCCAGCCAGCCTAAGACAGCAAGCAGGGCAGCAACTGGGGTGTGTAGGAAAGGTATCATATCAAATTTTGGTAACAGTTCTACTCCTTACATCAAAAAAACCTCAAAGACTGATGTTCTCAGAAAAAGGGAGAAAAATTCACTCTTGTGCATGTGTTCCTCTTAGCTCACCCCCCTCAGATACTCAAATACAATGTGCAATCCTGCTCACAGTAAACCTTGTGGTAGACACCTTTTCAAAAGCAAAGGAGGAGTAGCATTTGCATTCCTTAAAAGAAGTAATGGTAAATAAATACTGCAGGCAAAGGTAGCCTGAGAATATGGGAACCAGTTGAATAAAGCAAGGCTTGATCTCCTCTTGCAGTGTTCTAGAGTGGAAAATTGATTTTTGTGTTGTACCCACAAAGGCTTTATCCTGAGTGCGGGCATGCCCAGCTGATGGGTTCAGAGTATTCAATGTAATTATTTAATCTAACAATCTAATTATCAGTAACCTGTTTACAGCTGTCAATCAATCATCAATTTGCTATTTATTGGTTCAGCAAACAATACTAATTTTTTCATGAGCCAAACTGATAAGTGGTGTTTTCCAGAACGAGGTGTGTTAACCCTTGTGAGGCCTTGAGAAGTTCACAGTGCAGGAAAGCACGGGGTGCTCGTACCCTGTGGTTTCCCCCCCTGCAGCTGCCTGGTGAGGCAGGAGGAAGGAAATGGGATCCCGAAGTGGATGGAGAGGATGGAGAGGGGCGGGGACCAGGTGGGAAGGGCTGGGAAACAACTGAGGGAGAAGCGCAAGGCATGGGGAAGTATTATGCAGGGAGGAATAAAAAGGGGACAGCTGTGTCCGGTGTGGCTGACTGGACCCAGGAGGAAAGGAGCAGCCCGGGGGGAGCTGCCCGGTCCGGGCTGCCCGCCCGGCACCGCGGAGCAGCGGCGGCGGCGCGGCCCCGCTCCGAGCGCGGTCTGCAGGTGGTGCCATCGCCCCGAGAAACGCCTGGCAGGGCTGAGCCGCTGCCGGCCCAGCCACAGCCACCGAAACCTACATAAGTCTGTAGGTTAGAGAGGTAAAAAATTGAGAG